>JACGWL010000666.1:0-137361 GCA_034509725.1 Sesamum angolense
TATCAAAAAATATATTTTTTTATAATTAGTAATTGTATTATATATCTTTAATTTATTGTTATATATTATAGTATAATATAACTAATTAGTTTAGTAATTGTATAATATAGATTAGTAAAAAATATAAAAAATATAAAAATAATATATGTTCATCTAAATTATTTTCAAAAATTAACTATAGTCAGCAAATAATATTGTATAGTTTCATTTTTATATTATTTAGTATTATTATTAAAAATTATAATCTATTTAATATATGATTTTAATAATTTGGCTTGATCTCAATTATATGCAAAAAAAAAGTTAATTTTCAATTGTGGTGTAAATTTTAATATTAGAGTTATATTGTTATTTAATAGTTAGCGAATATGTAATATATACATTTAAATTATGAAAAATATATATATAAATTAATTATGTAAATCAATACAAAAAAATAAATAAGAGGAATTACATATTGATATAAATTTCCAATTAGTGTAATTGAAATTAATCAATTAATAGGTATGTAACAATTGGCTATTATCAAATACTAGTAAAATAATATGTCTAATAGTTTGAGCATTGATGTAAATTAACAAGCTACAAATAAATTTGTATATTCAAAAATGTTAAGTATTTAGCATTAATGTTAACTATTATCTATTTCATTGCTGAGCTGCCAGACATAGGTTAATCGGGGCTATCAAAAAATTACAGATCAACCGTTAGAATATGGTCAAACTTATAATAAAATATAGCATTTGAGAGATATTCTTGTAGATTATTGGGAGTCATACCTGCGGATGTCGAGATTAATCGTAAATTACTGAAAGCATAAAGACTAATCATGTTTTCGTAGCGAGCGCGAGGAGTGTATCGTTGAATCAGGCTCATAGTGTTTTAAAATGCATACCGTCGGATATGATTTAATTGACATGGACTTATATATAATAATTATAGTAAATTTATTATTATATATATATAGCATATTTTAATTTCTAAATTTTTATAAATTTGGTTCGGCTGAATCGGGGTCGTTTGGATTTTTAAGATATCGTAATTATAATTAAATCTTTTTAATCTCATTATATATTATAATATATAATTAAAATATAATAAAAATAATTAAAATGTTCAACCATCATTATTATATTATTATCATTATTTTTAATTAATCTCAATAAGAATAATTAACATACAAATTTATTATGTGTCATATTAATAATTATTTTATAAGAAATATTAGATTTAACTCCAAGTTGCTGTATTTTTAACACTCTTTTATCCTTATTTGTATAAATTAAAATGTATAAATATTAAACAGTACCTATAAATTAATTATATATTATTAATTATCAAAATTGAGAATATATATAATATTGATCATTTATATATATTAATAATCATGTTGGTTCAATTTTGAAGTATTAACAATTAGATAAAGTATTGAATATGAAAATTAATATATAAAATTTTAAAAAAATAAAATTATATATAAAAAATAAAAAAAGTAGCTAGGTTCGCGAGCTGAACCGATGAACAGAAGAAATCGAGCTCGAGCTCAAAAATGCAAGCGAAGCTCGCAGAGCAAGCTCGACTCGTCTAGCCACCTAGTATTATATATTACTCTAATGGCCTACCAAATTTTGTATTGTTTTAAGTATGTGGTGTTGGGGTGTTTAGCCTCAATGAATTTCCAATACTGTTTTTAAGATATAATTGTATTGGGGCTAGGCCGGATGCATACGAGCCGAGCTCGGCTCAAAATTTGAGCTCGAGCTCCCTTAAATGGAGTAAAGCTCGAGCCTCCCGTTACTTTGACTCAGAGCTCGAGCTCGACGAAGTCGAATAAAAAGGAGCTTCGAGCTTCGAGCTAGTAACAGTGTGCTGGCCGAGCTCGACTCCGAGCTCAATTAATTTTTTTTTTTTCTAATATTTCAAATTTAAAAACTATAAGACTAGTTGTACCATATGGAACATAATTATTAAAAAATTGTAAATATGACCCACGCAAATGAAAAGAATATGTCATGAAGAAGTGACTAAAAAATAAAATACCGATAAAGATATAAAATTGAAAAGTGCATAACATAAATTATGTTTCCAATTCATATAATACACATAAATTGTTGATTAAGCTTCTTTTTAGATAATATAAACTTCTGACTAGTATCTTACGTTGTACATTAATATATACTAAACTAGGAAATAATATATTAGACTAGTTTATACAGATTATATTAGTCACGAAAATAGTAACAAGATTTTGTATCAGGATAAGGAGCCTAGTGGGGATGTATGAAATTGCCAATGGCAATAAGAAGATTAGGAACTTAGAGAGACTATGCATTGAGGTAATTAGTTAGTCATATTTATTTTTTATTGGTAATTTTAAGCATCTATAACCAACGCCCTTATTTGAAATTGTATATTTTTTTGTGAAGCTTAATAAGTAAGCTTGTTTTTAATAATCCATAAAATCCCTGATAAATATCATATTTTAGTATATCATATTTTCTATAAAACTAATGGCAAAACACCATACCCCACTGACCCCGTTACACTGTTGACATTTTATAGATGTAAGCTCAAATCTCCTTTCCAACCCTCCGATATAATTATTAGTTCGCTACACCATGAATTGTTTTTAAAGTTTTTACACTAAGATTCCCAAATATATTTGTTGTAGTGGAAATTGAAATTATACACCAATAAAATTGGGGATTTTTGATTTACCCATTTATATCTCATTCAATCATAGAGTCATCTCTAATTTTTTTGATAGAGCAGAAGACAACAAAAACACCACAATTGAATATGAAAGGACAGTGAAAGATTAGAGAAGGAGATCAAAAAGAGTGAAAAAAGCTTGTGAATTTCATAAAGGTTGTGGTGCTTTCGATTTTAAGATGCGTCCTATTCCAAAATCTTCTGTTAAAAGTGTGATTTGGATATATAATGTAATCTTTTTTGGAGTTTTGAAATTTTATTAGAGTTATCATAATACCAGACTATTTGAATAACTCGGCATCTTAAGGATTTAACACGGATGTGAATGGAAGAACAGTAATACTATGGCAGTAATTTGGGTAGGGAGTTTTGAGATTAAGTATTTTAGGATTCTCTTAAAAGACGGTATAAAATAAAGGTAGAGATACTCAATTTCAGGAATTGTAATTGCCGTCTATAGAAGAAGATTGGGAGGAAGAAAAAGGGGAAAAAGAATCTCATTCGAAAGGGAGACCAATTTTATAGTGTTGTTAGATACGACCAAAAAGGTGAGTTTTCTAAAGCATAATAGTGATTAAAAAGCGAATATATATTTTGTTCTTCTGTTGCTTTTCACTTTGTTGATTTCTGAAAAAAAAAAAAAAAAAACTTGTAGTTTTCTGAAATCGTGCCATTATTCTTGGTCCCCACCCATGTTTAATATTTATTTTGTTGTTTTCTGCTTTGTTTATTCATTGTTGTCGATTTTTGAAATTTTTTTTGTAATTTTCTAAGGTTCTGCTTTGTTGACTGAGGTTGTTTATTCCACTTGTTGGTCCCCACTGTACGCTTATTGAGTTTTTATGAGCCTGTGCTATTATTGTTTGTTGTTGGTCCCAGAACCCCACTCCAATTGTATATGTTCATACTGATAGGTCGTCTAGTGTAATAACAATGATTTTTTATTATTTGCAGATAATGGTGTTAGGGGAATATGCTGATTTTTATGTGTGGTTAGGGGGTTCAATAGAGTGGGTTCCAAAAATTAGGTATGTAGGGGGTATAAAGGTTTGGTTTCCTAATGTGGATAAGGAGAGAATTTTCTATAATGATTTGGTAGAGATGTACACAAAAGCAGGGGGTCAAGGGTCTAATATTTGCATATATTATTCATTACCAGGACAAACATTAGAGAATGGGATACAACTATTAGAAGGGGACAAGGGTATTACTGAGCTTTTGAGAGATTACAAGGGGCTAAATGTCATTTCACTATATATAGAAGAAAATTCTGGTCCTATCATAGCTGTTGATGCACTTGGCAATGTTATTGAAAATAATGTAGCTATACCCCAATTAATGTATGATGTTGAGATTGAGGGTGTTGAGGTGAGTGAGACAGGGGCTGTAGATGGGGGTCAAACTGAGGGTGTTGGGGTGAGTGAGACAGGGGCTGTAGGTGTTGGGGCTGAGACTGAGGGTGCAGTAGTGAGTGAGACTGAGGCTGCAGGGGTTGGTGAGACTGAGGGTGTTGGGGTGAGTGAAACTGAGGCTGCAGGGTTTGGTGAGACTGAGGGTGTTGGGTGAGTGATGGTGTTGTGGTGAGTGAGACTGATAGTGATGATTCAAGTGAGGGTGATGAGGAGTATGTGGGTGATGGTCAGTCTGGTAGTTCATCAGATTCAGACTGTCCATCCTGGATGTTAGAGGATTTAGAAGGCCCATTAGATGATGACATCTTTGTGAGTAGAGATGCTGAGTATGGTAGAAAATTAATGAAAACTGTAAAAAGTTGGGTGAGAGAGATGAGAAAGAAAAAAAGAGTTGAAAAACAACAAACTGAGAGAGATAATTTAGGTGAAGATGGTTGGTTTAGTGATGTAGGGGGTGAGGATGATCTTCATTCTTTGAAGGGTTCTGATGATGAGAATGTAGATAATGTGGTCTGGAATGATGCTATGGATAGACAGGATGTTGACCTATGCATAGGTATGAAATTTCCTTCAAGAGAAAAATATAGAGAGGCCTTGAGAGATTGGGCAGTGAGAAGGGGTTGGGATTTGACATTTGTAAAAAATGAAAAAACCAAAATCACTGCCATATGCAAAAATGGTTGTGACTGGAGAATCCATGCTTCTCCAGTGATGAAAACTACAACATTCCAAATCAAATCTATCAAGGGGCAACATAATTGTGCACACAGAATAGAAAACAAACAAGCAAACTACAAGTACATTGGCAAGAGAATTCAAGATTTTGTAAAAGACAATCCTTCAGAGGGTCTCAAATCTTTGAAAAACAAAATCAGAAGAGACATCCAGGTTGATGTGAGCTTATTTAAAGTGTATAGAGCAAAAAAATATGCTCTAGAACTGATGAAAGGTGATGTCAAACAACAGTATGCCAGATTATATGATTATTGTGCTACAGTTTGTAAACACAACTCTGGTAGTTCAATGATACTAAAAGTTGATAGATGTTTGAATCCACCAGTTTTGCAAAGAATGTATGTATGCTTTGGGGGTCTGAAAGAGGGTTTTTTAGATGGGTGCAGACCATTTATTGGTCTTGATGGGTGCTTTTTGAAAGGGATGCATAAGGGGCAGTTGTTATCTGCCATAGGTCGGGATGGCAATGATAATATTTATCCTATTGCAATGGCATATGTAGAGATTGAGAAGCATGATAGTTGGGAATGGTTCTTAAATTTGTTGTTAAGGGATATTGGATCACATGATGAAAGGGGGTGGGCATTCATTTCTGATAGACAAAAAGGGTTAATTGAAGCAGTCACACAATTGGCACCTCGGGCTGAACATAGATTTTGCCTAAGACATATGTATAATAACTTCAAAGGCAAATTCAAGGGGCAAGAGCTTAAAAATTTATTCTGGAAAGCTGCAAGTACATATAATGTAAAAGAACATCTCAGAATCATGAAAGAATTGAGAAGGTTGACAAGAAAAGAGGGCAAGAACAGACTGCAATTGAATGGCTTGCTGAAATTCCATCCCATCACTGGGCAAGATGTTTTTTTCCAGTCAAAACACACTGTGATGTAGTGGTGAATAATATGAGTGAGTCTTTCAATCACTATATTATGGAAGCCAGAGAGATGCCAATAATAGATATGTTTGAGTGGATTAGAAGAAAATTAATGACAAGAATCCAAGTAAAGAGGGAGGGGATGGAAAAGCACACTGGAGATGTTTGCCCAAACATAATGAGAAAAATTCAAAAACAAAGACATGAAAGTAGAAATTGCTTTCCAAGTTGGGCAGGGGAAGACAATATGAGGTTATGCATTTCATGCAAAACCACATTGTGTACCTGAATGACAAACATTGTAGTTGTGGGTTCTTCCAATTGTGTGGGTTCCCGTGCTGTCATGCAGTGGCTGCAATAGAGTATCATAGACAAAATTTGGAGGACTTTGTGCATGCCTGTTTTAAAAAAGAGACATATTTGAGGGTGTACAGTCACATGATCAAACCAGTCCCTGGGATGCATGATTATGAGGAGTCTCCCCTCGGTCCTGTAGCCCCACCACATGTTATAAAAAGAGCAGGGAGGCCCAAAAAAGCAAGGAGAAGGGATGCAAATGATATAAAAGAACCATCAAGGGTTTCTAGAAGAGGGCTGACACATACATGTGCCATATGTTTTAAACAGGGCCACAATAAGAGAAGCTGTACAAATCCCCCTCACCCAAACTCAAGATTTAGACAGGTGATGTATGATGTTTCTTGTTTATGTAATTATTGGTTTTGTTACTTAAAGTATTGATTAATTCTTGTATACATTTACAGTCATCCAGGCATGCACAAACAAGTGATGATGCAACCCCCAGTTCACAAGAAGCTGCTGCAGAGGTAGAATTCAAATCATGCAACTTTCAGTCTATTTTCACATGCCAATTGTAACCAAGTTTTTGTCTCATTTGTAGATGCATACACAGTCATCCTCAAGTGTGCCCCATTACAATGCTACTGAAGAGAGCTTCCCATATGCAGAGGTATAACAAAATTTGAGAGTTTCAGTCTATTTTCATATGCCAATTATTACAAATTTCTTATCTGATATGTAGATGCATACCCAGTCATCCTCAAGTGTCCCTCTTTCAAATGCTACTGCAGAACTACACACTAATGTAAGATAAAATTCAATGCTATTCTATATCAGTTCAATTACAATACTAATAGTTGCACATTGTTACTTGTAGAATCCTCCAAGTGTGCCTCAACCAAGGTTTAAAAATCCTGCAACTGTGCCAGAAAACAGACCCCCAATTATGCCTCAGCCAAGGCTAAAAAATCCTACAAGTGTGTCTCAAGTTGCAGGTTCAAGCAGGTTCAAAAGGCCCCAGCATGTACCATTTCAAAGACCCCAACAGGTACCATTTCAAAGGCAAAAAAATGTGCAAGCTCCAACTCAACCAAGTTCCCAAAATCAGGTTATTCTATCAATTAAATTCATGATTTGTAATTATATAAATATAGCCACAACTAAACATTTAAATGGTCTATCTATCTATCACAGGTTCCAACAAAAACATCAAGGAAACAACATGCTCCAATCTCTTTGTCAAGTAGATTGGAGAAGAGAAAAGGAGCAGAATCATCCTCACAAGTTGCCTTTAAAAGGCAATGTTGCCCACCAACTAGGAGTTCTATCTCTTCTGTCCTGAAAGGTGTAGCAAATTCATACAAGCCAAGGACACAACCTAGTGGATCTTCATCAGCAGGCAACACTCCAGAAAATTGAACCAAATTATGTCATTCTGAAGCTAAAATTATGTATTGTTGGAAAGTGAACTTATGGCTTTTTTGTCACTCTGGAACTGAAGTTGTAAATTATTAGATACAATGATATGTTGTCTAATTTGGGATATTGGATTATGGTGTTTTCAGAAATGAAACTGATGGTTTTTGGTGATTTATTTGTTTGTTGGTCACTTTAATTTGGCGATTTAGTTGTTTTTGGCCACTTTAATTTGGTGATTTTGTGCTAAAATTATCAGGTACATTAAATTGCCATAATAAAAATGCATTATAAACAAGAGTATCAAATTACACTATTTTAATACCACAATAACTATTAGAACAACCACAGTTACAACTAATGCTTTTATTACTCCTTGATTCGACTCCAATTGCTTTATTTTTTGTGTCAGTTCTTCACAAATGGATAGCAATTCTTTGTAACCCTCTTCCAATCTAACTTTGTTGGATTCAACCTCTTCTTCAACTTCTTTTGGCATTTCGTCTGAATCCTTTTTGGATACACTAACGGGATCCAACCAACAAAAAAAGTTACACTGATTTGTTTTGCAATTACAAAATAATTTACCTTCAGTTTCTTTGCTAGGACCAACAACCCGGATGGCCGCATTCCTATGGCAAAAACATTTAGGATTCTTGTATCTCAAATCAATAATTTCGTCTTTCTTCTTTGTGCTTGATTTACAAGTGGACATCCTAACAAACAAAAGAATGAAAAATAAAAATTAATTAATTAATTATTTATTTAATTTCAAAAGAGAGAAGATGAAATTTTTTTTTCTTACCTAGACATTGCTGCTTTGGAGGATGAAGAAGCCACTCTTTGCCAAAGGTAGAGGAAATAAAACATGTACACACTTAAAGAACAAACACAAGGGCAAAAGAGACATATAGCCACTTAAAAAACCCACAAAAGCGGCCAAAAATGATAAAAACTCGCACAGCACGCGCGTAAACCTCACTCTCCGTTACTTTCTAACGGAGAGGGGTTTTTTGCTGTATTTTAGATAACACGGGGGATTTTTTGCCTATATATATAACACAGGGGGGTTTCGCGCTATTTCCCTAAAACACAGGGGGGTGTTATGCAATTTACCCCCTTTTTTTTTATACCGTATATATAAAGACCAAATCATTACACGACCAAGATTTTCCACCCTAACATTCCTACCATTAACGTTTCCTCTTCCTACACCAAGCAACAAAAATTCTTGTTCGAACTTGATTTGGTTGAATCAATCCAATCACAAAGTAAGTGTGATATATTTGCTCTGTGATTAATTATTTTTTTTAAATGTACACCAATTACATGACAAATGTATTGCACTTGCCATATAATTAATTTAAATTCGATCGAACCAGATCCAAACAAAAATTTTCCTATCAAGTAGTGATGTTCTTGCCCCCATTTGAGTGCTTTCATAGAATTTCCTTTTCTATGTACACTGACATTGTATTATACCAATCAAGAACAAAAGCAAAAGCTATATAGCATGAAAACATATGTGGAAAATTTTATTTTAAATAGGGTAATTAGATACATTCTGTACCACTGAATTATGTATGAATTGCATGAAAGGACTAATTCTTTACGATGAAAATGCACTTATTATCTGCACTCCTTAAAATATGCCTATTACAATCATTCCCCTAAAACATAATTTGTATTGTTGTAAAAGTATTTATTGAAAATAAATACTACCCAAATTTTATTATTTTTATAATGAGTATAGAACTTGTATAAACTCTATAAATTTATAATTATCATATTTTTTTTACATAATTCTTCAAAAATCTATAGAATTTTTGTCTGAGTTGTTATATATGTTGAACTTTTTTTAAAAAATAAATTATCAACACAATTTTAAAATATTACATCGAACACACACACGCATATATATATAAATATATATATATATATATATATATATATATATATATATATATATATATATGCGAATCTATAATATAATTAATCTGTGATATTCTATAAATTTTTTGAGTAAAGATATGATATATATCTTAATTATGTGTAAATGTAATTGAATAAAATATTATAGGCTATATAACATGCTTTTTTTTTTTTTTTTTTATAGAATTCTATGCATTATGATTTACACATATTTACATATATTTTTTAACATAAACATTACTTTGTAAAATATAATTCCATATATTGAGCTGGTAAACTTTTTTTGTATTACATAATTTATAAAAAGATATAATTTAAAATTATTAAATAAAATTTGAGTAAAATTCTAAATCACTAATAGTAGTTCTGGAATAGATTCTTTAATAAAATATACTTGAGGAGTATAATGAAAAGTATAAGGGGTAAGTGATGAAAAGGGCGTGTTTGTCTTGCCAATGTCAAATTATTTTGTCAGTGAGATTTCTGTTACATTTGAAACTTTAGAGGGATAAATTCGACTAAGTGCATGGTTCAGAGATGTAAAATAATATTTAACCCTTTTAAATATTGTTGCGCACATTTTATTTCATTTAAAGGCTCAATCCGCGCACCCTTATCCATGATTTATTATAAGAAATGGTGGTCTGTTAGCAATTCACACGGGGCTTAGCTAGATAAGGCCAGATAACTTATCTGGTCTTGAGGGTTTGATAATATAATTCAGTCATATCCTATATTTTATTTTATTTTTTAATAAAAATCGTCAGTGTCGTGGCGGGAGGTTTGGCATATCCCACATTTCATTCAATCAAGAGAATACCAGCAAAAGGTACTAATTTATTCCATCCAATTTTACATTTTATCCAACCTAACCCTATCAAGCATTTATCCCACACACAAAAATAAATGGCCCCTTAATATATAAATGATCAGTGTATGTTAAAATAAGATAAATGACGTAGCTTGCACACGGGATGTGTATATATTAATTGAAATAAGATATATGTTCTTGTTCATTCTTCTTAAATTTTATATTAATTTATAGGGATAATTATATTTACCCCCTTTGATGTATGGCCTGTTTACACAATTATCCCTATATTTTAGATAATTACACATACACCCATCAAAATATATTTTCACCTACACAAACCACCCCTTATTTTTTTGAAGAATTACACTCCCTAAAAATATTAACATCATTATACACATTACCCCTATTTTTTGACTATTAGGGGTAGTTTATGTAATTATGTAAATGATGGGGGTGGTTTATGTAAATAAATAGTAGATCAGGGGTGTAAATATAATTATCTCTAATTTATATGGAACTAACTATAAGAAAATGGTAAAAATCTCATTCATATAAGAAATTCACTTGCTAATAAATTTAACAAACTTAGCAATGAATTATTTAACATATACATGAAATAATGTAAATAACTAGCACAAAATATTTTATTTGCTAATTAGCTCGATGCTTATTTTAATATCAGATGTTTTCATTAGCTATTAAGTCATTTTTTCTGGCAGTTACTGTAGTTTTCCGAGAAATGGTTAGTCAAACTTTCCATTGAAACTGTGCACTTGATATTTTTGTGGACAAAGTAATTTGACAAAAACAAAATCCAACACGAAAATTTTATTCCGATCAGAATCAAATTCGGTCATCTTAGACAAAAATATAATTATATTTATTATATAATTGATCATTTTCGTTAAATTATCTACAAAAAGTACTATATAATATATATATATATATATTATATAATATACTTTACATATAATTAATTTAAATTTAATCAAACATGATCCGAATCATAATTCCTGAAAACGCTTAGTCAAACTTTCCATTGAACCTGTGCCCTTTATGTCATAGGTGTACAAAGGAAGAAACAATTAAAGTAAAATTGAGAAAAAAGAGATGGGATTTTCAGCAAAGGTTGTTTGGAATCATCCAAGAAACATATTTTCACACGCACAACACACACTACTACCTATTACCTAACAGTCAACAAATCTCTCTCTCTCTCTCTCTCTCATCTCTCTCTCGAGGAAAGAGGAAAGAGGGAAGGGGGGGATCCAAAGAAGGTTTGTAAAGGGATTGATCAGATACTTAAAGTAGGAAAAGGAAAAGGTTTTCTGGTGGTGGAGAAGAAGGCATAGAAGCCTTGATTGAAACATTTCAGACAACATTTTTAGTCAGTTTTTTCTTACCACATTTCGCTTTCACACACACACACACACACACACACATCCCCCTTTTCCTTTTTACCACTGATCAATTCAAATAACACAGTATATTTATGTATACTTAGCTAATTTCTTGTTCTTGTTTTTTTGTCATCTGTGTGTTTGTTTCCTCACTTTTGCGTGACTGACGACGTCGGACTGTGCAGGTTTCAGACAACCGAGACGTGGAGATCATAACCATAATCAGAACACACATGATGGATGCTTCCTTCCTCCCTTCCTTCCTAAATCTTGCACTAAATTATTATCTAAATCAAATTCAATCAAATTAAATTAATTACAAAGTAAATAAAATACATTTATTATGTGATTGGTCATATTTTTTAAATTATATATAAATTATACGATAAATACATTATAATATTTATCATATAATTAATTCAAATTTAATCGAATTCAATTTAAATTAAATTTTTTCAAACCCATGGTAGTGGGACTTGATAATTACTGCAATAATGCAACCTTTGAAATGCATACATACAGATTCGTGAAATCCTATGTTGCTCTTTTCAGCTATGCTCCAACCCTACCTACTTACCTACCTAGCTACCTAAGTACCTTGAATTATATAATTGGAAATTATAATATGTAAACTTTAATTAAATATATATAAACCCCATAATTTTCAGGAGATGTACGTACGACTCATTTCTTGGAGACATGGTCATACGTATGTGTACGTACCCTACATTAATGGAACAAAAAACAAGAAAAGCTTCAGGTTCAGAACCCTTTTCTCTCTCATCTCTCTCTCTCATCAGTGTGCATTAATTTGAATCTGACTGAAACATTCAGATAACAAACCAGAAAGAGAGGAAGAAAGGCAAATTATAGATGTCCAATTATAGGGAATGCATGATTAAAACCTCTGGATTAGTACTGAAAGTGAAGATCATCAATGTTGGGGGAAAAAAGGAGAAAAGTACAGAAAGAAAGAAATTATTACATTGAACTAATTAAGGATTGATTTCAAACTTAATTGATGTTGTAATGTAATAATCCTTTGATCTTCACTCTCTAACCAAAACCCACCTGCATTCATGGCTGGGGGAACAACATGAAACCTGATCGAAACTACATGAGTAGTCATATATTTACAGAGAGAAACAAGTCATCATCATCATCATCATCATCCATCACAGACACCCACAAACAGAAACATCCATCTTTTCAAGATATGATGATGATCACTTTCTACCTGATCAGAACTCAAATCAAGAGACCAAACCATAATTAAGATCGAAGAGAAGAATATATGAAACAACTGAAAAATAGAAGCTAACATGGAGAAGGAGGCATGAGATTCAACCCTAAATCATCCTTCTCAAGTACCAATCTGGTCTTGTTCGTCTCCACCGAGGAATTGTAGCATTCGGGGTGTAGTCTTTTCTTGGTGGGCAGTTGCACGCCGAAGAGCTTAGTTCTGCACGGTTCGATATTTGCAGCTGCCTCTTCAAGAATCGTCAGACTGCTCTGTGAAGTAATCTTGCTGGGAGAGGTGGAAGAAGAGTTGAGGTTGAAAGAGCCGAAAAGGGTATTTACTTGCTTCTTGGCTGTCGTCTGGTTCTGCCCAATCAGCTGATTCAAAGGCTTTTGCAGCATTGGTGAGGATCCATTAATGGGAGTGCAGGCGGCGGCGGCGGCGGCAGAAGATGATGAGTTGCAGAGAAACAAAGAGGAACTGTAGGAATTGCTTGGAGCCACTGGCTTCACATGGTTCTGCACAAAGTATATGATGTCGTTGTATAGTTTCCTCATGTGGGCTAGTTCGGAGATGAGCATGTTGTTGTTTCTTCTCAGTCTTTCGTTGTCTTCGGAAAGCGCGGCTAAGGAGTTGTTGTTGTAGAGGCTTCCGCCGCCGTTAGTGGCGGTGTTCAGGGTGGGACCGGATGAGAGCGGTGGCGGTGAGTCGCACCATTTCTCGTCTGAATCTGGTGGGGAGATGCTGACCCGGGTGGGGTAAGGGAAGAAACCTTGGCCAGTGAGGTGGTGGTGGTGGTGGTGGTTGAGGGCTACTTGCGGCTGAGCTGTTTTCCTCCGGTGGATCTCACACAGCAAGTGCTTCTCCCCTTTCTTGAAGAACTCATTCGCGAACTCCCATCTGTCCGGCACAATCTTTCTGAAACCCTGCATTCATCATCAATCAAACAAAAGAACGAATTCAAAATCCCACAAACCCCAAATCATCAAACCAACATTTCATGCACATATATATATAATCTGTACGCGTGTCTGAAAACTGGGAGTAGAAAATATCATCATTACATAAGTATTGAGCTGGCGGACGAAGCTGGAGAAGTTGTTGTGTTTGAAGTAGTTAGGGAGGAGGTCACGGGCGAACTCCGGCGGCCGCCAGACGACAAAGGTGGCGTCGTCTTCTCCCCAAGAGACGATGTGGTCGGTGGTGGGATCATCAACAAGCTGATATGTCTTGGTCAGAAATGGAGCTGGGACAGTTTTTTGTGAATCTAAGGACAACAATATACCTTCACAATTGTCGAGCATCAAGGCCATGGAAGAATATGCAAGAAAATACGAGGTAGAACTGAATTTTCTTGATGGATTCTTGCAAATGAGGGTTTGGGGTTTTGAGGGGGCTTTGATGAGTGGAGGTGTAAGTAATTTGTATGGAGATTTTTGGATTTTGAGTATGGGTGGGGTGGGGTGGGGTGGGGTGGGGGGGAGGGGGTGGGTTTTAAATGTTTATATTTACCAAGGTGACCTCGGGTAAGTAGTGAGAGAGGAATATGTGTCTGTTTGTCTAGGATTGTGGAAATAAGGGCCTCTCTAGACAAGCCCGTGACATAATCTCTCTCTCTCTCTCTCTCTCTCTCTCTCTAAAAAATTAAAGAATATTAATGATAGAAAAAGGAGATATATACTAAAATTATAGTTAATTATATATATAGATATATTAAGTGACACAAATTTTCTTTTATTACTATAATAATTTTCATAATTTTAATAGTGACAATATTAATTAAACAAATGTAGCCAAAAAAATATGAATAAAATTATCACTATATAAATTGATACATTGGTGAAAACAAATATAGTTGGGTTATATTTATATTGTCTCGAATGAGTTTTATTGACAATTTTTTTATTTATAATTTTTGTCACTAATAATTACATTGTAATAAAATAAGTATTACTTTTACTTGAAAAATATTTTTACTTACCAACAACTTTAAGATTGCTACTTAAATTTATCGCTACTAACATAGTCATGCATTTAAATAAGGAGTTTGAGCAGATTATAAGTTCTAAAGCTTCCTGCTCTTGTTGAGACACTATTTTATGACAAAATCTGTGTGAGGCTCTACAACGTTCAATACCTCAGGTAACATGTACCAATCGTGTTGCACGTTGAGTCACTAATTTATGTAGGCAAAACATCCAATATTGGTTGCAAATAAGGAGTTTGGACGCTTTATAAACTCTAATTAAGGTCTCATTTCTTATTGAAGCGTTTTTTCAAAACAAACTCGCACGTGAGACTCTTACAAAGTTAGAGCACGCAATATTTCGCACAGCGAAACACGGATTGAATTGCAAATTTTTAGACTTTTGAAAAATGAGGAAGAAAAAATTAATTGGGGGTGGGGGGGTGGGGGAGTGGAACCCCCTTCTGTTCCTTTTCACTGTCCTTTTTGGGAAAAAACTTTTTCTTCATATACTTTGTCCTTCGCCTTTAAACACTGATACTGCTGTTTTGTTGGACAGTGTTGCGTTTCCACTGTTTGACGATTTTTGTATTCTCTGCGCTATTAATTGCGCTTTTTATGTCGTGCCTCTTTTCATAATTATTGAATTAGGCTTCTTAATCATAATTAGCGGAATCCTCATTCTTGATACATCATCCATAATCATGATTAATATATGTAGCAATTATCATGCCACACAAGAATCATGTTATAATCAAAATATCCAGATCAACTACAGAGATTCACCCAAAAATAAAAAAAAAGGAGCGATAAAAAAAAGTGACAATTTTTTTTACTAATAACAATAAATAAATTACAATAACTTCAAATAATATATAAATATGACTGACAACCGTAAATAATATATAATAACTCACATAAAGTGAGACAAATGCCCATCGACTCGAACCCATGACATCGAACTTGTTCATAGGACCTCAACCTTAGCCTTAACCATCGATACATCAATTTTAGTATTTTCACTATACATATACATATATATATATATATATATATAAGAATTTTTATTTTGTCTTAATAATGAGTTTTATAATTTTAATAGTAATTATTATTTTATAAAACTATTATTAGCAAAAAATATGATAAAAAATTATGTATAAAATTGTACTAAAAATAATATATGACTCTTATATAGTAATGATTACTTAATGACAATAAGTAATTAATATTACCCGTATAGATGAGACACTAATTATTTATAATGACAACCTAATGCACAATTTTTTTATCACTAATTAATAATAGAGAAACAAGAATTAAAACTGGTGTAGCTTAATATCTATTTTTGGTGATGATTTTAAAATTATCATTTCCTATATTCTCATTAATATTAAATTTTGTTGTCGTGTCGAAGAAAGCAAATTAAAGACTACACATATTCCTCAATTTATACATTGGAGAAGGTCGAACGTTGACACATCCAACGACATAGATTTGAATACTTGCTAAGACGTTAGGTGGGGTTAAATGTAGACGTACGTCCTCACTTATTTGTTGATTTTCACATGGATAGGCATTAATTGATGACAGTAAGTTAATCATAGGGACTTTGACCGGCACACATGGTGCAAACGCAATCTTTTCTGACGAGTCTGTCAAATACTATAATATTGAATAGTCACAATTCCGATTCTCTTATTACAAGATATTGAATCTCTTATTCTATTTCATACACACTATGCATACAAAATTCAACATTGGTATAATAAAAAAATACGTAAATATTTATTTAAAAAAAATATTTTACACACGTAATATGTATATTTAGTTATATCAATAATTTTCTTTTTTTTTTCTTATTTACGTACAATTTAAATCCATTCATTTGCTCAATTTTCATCGATTGCTCACTCTATCTTTTTATTCCATATTAATTTATTTAATCAAATTCATATACGTCTTCACGTGTTAATGCATGTGAGTAGGTACAAGTATACAAGTGAAATGTGAAGCAATATTGACAGGCTGAATTTGGTCATCTACATTAATATAAAAAGAAAAGTCCCTCAACACTCACAAACGGTTAAAGATACCGCCACATTAATTTTTTTGTGAAATAAAAAATGCCCTTCATGATAAAATAAGTAACTTATTTTAATTTTTTTAAAATTTACATTAATTGATAAATTATTTGTTTTAAGTAATATAATATATTGATTTATATATTTTATTTTTTTATAATATATTTAAAATATAAAAGATTCATTATATACACATCAAAACGACGTGCCACAACTGGTGGTAATTAAAAACAAAACAAGTGATGTCCTCTTTCCAATTTGTAGCTTAGCACTTTGTTGTTTACCGGTCACCAAACCACACACACTAATCCCCAGCCTACTCCTACTGCTTCTGCTTCTCTTGCAGAATATATGAGGAAAAGGCACACATCGAATTATGTGATGGGATTCTTCTTCTATTGTTTTCTTTCTCTTTGAATAATATATATTCCAAACTCCAATACACACAACACTACGCATATACAGACATATATGCACTCTGCTCGCTCCATCTTTCAAACCTAGAGAAAAAAAAATTATTTTTTTGATCTTGTAATTATAAGTCGTTAACACTTTTGGTCATGTAATTTACTTTATTTAAATAGTTAGTTCTTTTCTTAATGAATTTAGTCATGAATATCTCACATTTGAATTTTTTCCCCCACAGATTTAGTCATATTTTAACAATTTTGGTCTCCTTTATATTGGAGTAGATCTTATTTTTTATACTAGTATCAAAATTATCAAAATAGAACTAAATTTGCGAAAAAATAAATACAAAATTAAATATTAGATGTTCATGACTAATTCATCAAGATTAAGACTAAATATTTAAATGAAATAAGTTACATGATCAAAAATGCTAACGACCTATGATTACAGGATAAAAATATAATTTTGCCTATATAGATATATATTAAAAAATTCCTTTGACTATCTGCGAAATATAGAAAATTTTTATGAGATACAATTTATCACATAATAAATGCAATAATACTTATTAGATGACACTAGAAAAGAAATTAATTTTTTGTCATTGTTAGCTACCATAGTTAAAAATAAAAAACACTAATTAATCATAACTGCAATTCTTAGTTATCATTTCCACGGGCAAAGTTATTAAACATTAATCATAATAAAAAATTATGATAAATATTAATTATCATAGTGAAATTTAAGTTTCACATTTGTTTTATTTGATTGCTGGAATAGGTAGTTTTGAATTACCATTATTTTAAATCACAATGATGATTTATAGCATAGGACATATAGTTCATTTTTATTTTTTGTCATCATTAGTTTAGTTTAATCCAACATAATTAAATAGGTAAGAATTTTTCGTTCATATATATTCATGCAATAAGTCGAAGTAGTTAAGCAAAAGGTAGTAATTCTAAAACAATTACAATATATACATAATATATATTAGTAGAAGTATTTGAATTCTTTATATGTATATATTTTCCAATTAGTATCTTGTTTTATGTTTGATGTGGTGTGTGATGTGATTGATGTCCTGATTTACGATATAATATTATTTGTTCAGTTAATTTTGTTTGCGCCTCACAATTTTATTTTAAAAATGCATTTCCATCGGGAAAGGAGGCTTTTAGGACGTATAAATCACTCAAACTCTTTTATTTACAATTGATGATGCAGGACGTGTGCCTACATCATCAGTGCGGAGTGCGATACAATCAGTGTCCTATTGCATGAGGTATCGTCCGCTCTTGCATCATATGAGCACCACAGTCCGAGGCGCTTTTCCATCACAAAAAGGTAAAATTAATATAAATCAGAGTTGACAATATCTCACGCAATGAACCGTAAAATCCCATCGTATGCCACATTAGTACTGTTCTATCTACTTTGAACACATATATTGCGCATAACATTCATAAAATATTTTATACACGTAACATATACATAAATCAAACACGAAAAACAAAACACAAATTCAAAATGAAAATATCCGTAGTGAAAAACACCTGGCAGAACTGAATCAACGTAAAATTCACTGGGGTAGAACACATGGTGGGCATATAAGAAAAGTTATGTAAAAATCGATTCATTTTTGAATGAGTTGTAAACAGTTTGAAGGTGGCCCCAAAGCAAAACAATAGGAAAATGATGATGAGCAATAATTTTAGCAAGATCACACCACTGATTAATGTTTTGATGATGATGGGTTTGGAGCCTTAGAGTGTACTCATTATTACAGGGTGAAAAGAGTTGCAACTGTTGTAGTTCCCCACTTCCATGATGTTTTTTTTCTTTCTATCTCTTTTCAGATTTTTGTGTGTGCTGTTCTCATATTCATATTCTCTATGATCTATCCATACATACAATGTTGCCCAATTAGTGGGACTGCCCAAAAAGTAGTTTCTTGAGCTTGCAGTTATGAATCTTTGTCTAACAACCGGAAATTTTTGGTGTGTGGCTATGTAGCTAGTAGCTTTGTTAATTATAGTGTTACCACTAAAGGGTTAGATATAAATGATCTTTTGTTTTTAGTTGCAAAAGAAAAAAGAAATTGGGTGGTTCCGATATGAATCAAGGATTTTTTAAAGGAATTTGTACGTCGTTTACAAATGTATTTATATATACTCATAAATTATATCGCCTGAGCTCTACGAGCCGGTTGGACAAGAGAAATTGCCTCCAAATGCACCAATTATGTGTCCAATTTGGATGTGAACAACTGGCGAAAATAGTGTTGAATGGATGCATTTGAGTTTTTTTTTTACTGAAGTTTTTATGGTACTTATCTTATTAGTTTTTAATCCATATGGAATGGGACATCATAATCAACCTCTCTTTCGGAATGCAATGTCCTTGTTGCGCCATGACATAGCTTGTGACTGTCAACAGGTATGAGATTTTAGAGGTGGATCTACAGGTTCAAGAGGTAGTTCTTGTGCATTTAACACTTTCTCCCATGGGTTCAAGAGGTGCTTCACGTGGCATGACATAGCCTATGATCGGTCACCAGACATCGAGATTCTAGATGTAGCTCCTATAGGTTCAAGAGATAGCTCTTGTGCATCTAATACTTTGTCCTATAGATTCAAGAGGTGCCTTCACGTGGCATGACATAGCCTGTGATCAATCACTAGGGATCAAGATTTAGGTGTAGCTCCTATAGGCAAGAGGTAGCTCTCGTGCATATAACACTTTGTCCCATCGGTCTTAATAGGTGACTTCACGCACGTAATGCTTTATTCTGTACAATATTAGTTCTTAATTATGCTTGGTGACTAGATCTGATACAATTTGTCATTCTTCAGCTCCACAAGCCTGTTGGATGCAAAAATTACCTCCATATCCACCGAGTGCATTCTAAATTTGGTTATGAGCAACTCTTCGAAAAAGGATATTCAGTTAATACACTCAAGTTCTTTGATCAAAACTTCAATTGTATTTGCCTTCTCAATTCCTAACCTATGTGGGATGGAACATGATATCAGTGAAACCTTACTTAGAGAAAGTCGAACCTACAATTTATTATCTGATTGCAAGTGATCCGTTCTTACCAATTGACCGTAATTTTTACAAAATGAATAAAACACTGCAATAGCTAAAAGCCATAGCGAATGGTTTTGTCATGGCTAAGAGCCCTAGGAAATACTTTTTGCCATGGTGAATTAGGTAAGTTTTTGCATGAATTTTATTTAAGCGTAATTAATAATAATCATTTACCACGACTTTTAGTTCATAGTAACTAAAGTGTAGGCAAAGAAAATCTTTTCTAGTATACATTATTAGTACACCCATGAAACATTATAAAATTACAATTTTACCATTGATAATTATTTTTTTCCAAAATTCAATTCCCTAAAACTCCGTTAACTTAGAGCGAAATTGAATTTATAATCACTAGACGTGAATATAATATTGAGACAAACTCCATACTCAATTTAAACAATGAAGAAGTATATAAACATCATGCATTATAATATTAATATCGCCAAATATCTGAATAAAATTGAATTCATTCAAGGCACATATATATGTACGTTGGCCTGATTTTGAACTTCAGAATTTGAAATAAATTACAAGTATTTAGAAAGAGTTGGTAGAAAATAAACAGCACTCTACTGTCAGCTTCAAGTCCCGATATTCAGTATTATTCAAAATAGAAAAAAAAATTAATTTCTTAAATTCAGAAAAAGGGAGTTGAAGAAGACTTCCCAAACAAGTTCTAAATTTGATTTCCTCAATCTCCCTTCTGCATTTGCTGCAGCGCATCAGCGGCTGACATGGAGAGTGGAGACTAGCCACTAGGCCCCTTGCCATTTTTATTTAAGGGACATTATAACCCATTTCTTAAAATTTGATATAATTATGCGTTAAGACTTTTTGTAATTTGAAAAATTACAATAATCAATATTGAGTTTTGTTTTCACTTAATAAATAATTTTTTTCATTAGTGAAAATTCACCGAATTTGTTGATATTAACAAAAGAATCAAAGGAAAATCTATATTAACATTTGATTGACTTGCTATTGACTTATTGCAGGTCAAATAAAGTTTTTTATGACCAAATTACCCTCATACGTTTCACGCATTAATGCATGTGAGGAGGTATATCTTCATTGTTATAAAGGTAGTTTGGTCCGACAAAAATTATTTGACCTGCAATAAGTCAGTAATTAGTCAATCGATGATAAAAATCAATTTCTCATTGAGTTTTCCTTTTTGGTTAATATCAATAAATTTAGTGAATTTTGACTAACGAATGAACTTATTTGTTAGACGTAAGCAAACCTCAGGGGTGCTAGGTGAAATTTTTCAAATTAGAGGGAGTTTAAGTGTAATTACATCAAACCTCAAGGAAGGAGAGTGTAATTATCCCTTTATTTTGTTTTATGTTGGGAAAATTATGGACTTCTGAAATTTACTTCAATTATAAATATACATTCGTTATTTAAAAATTACAAATACCTTCTCAAATTATAAATACTCCAATAAATACCTCATTGTGACAGTTTATTGTAAGGGGTATTCGTTCGGATTTTATAATTTTAAAAAGATACTTATTATTTTTTATACAAGAAGGAGGCATTTATAATTAAGTAAAACTTTGGGGGAGCCCCTTGTAAGTTTTACCCTTTTTTTTTTTTTTTTTTGTTCTTTTTTAAATTAAGAAATAATTGCATTTACATCCCTAATCCACAATCTATTTATACAAACTATTCGTATCTTTTATGTAATTACAAAATTCACTCAAGGGTAAGTTAAAAAATAGGGATATTTTGTGCAATATTATCGACATTTTTAGAGGATTTATGTGCAATTTTTCAAACAAGAGTGATTTATGTAAAGATTTCGATGATACTGGTATATGTATGCATAATTTTTTAAAAAAATAAATGTAATTTGTTACAAAGAATTGTAAATTAAAGGATGTGATGTAATTATTCAAATTGTAAATTAAAGGGTGTAGATGTAATTATTCGGGGGGTAATTATTACAGCATTCTCGTGATACGTTCCTTGGATTTTTCCCTATCCACACATTAATTTTTAATTTATTACCAAGGCTGAATTATTTTCTTACAGGGTCTGATTCATGTTACATGGACACTGGAGGGAATATGTCACATGTTGCATCGATCTAGAGGTGCTCCTATGCCCTTAATTTTTTACCTCTTTGAAACGGATCTATTGAATTAAACAGCTGTTCCTGACTAATTTTTTTAAAGAGTAATAAATTATAGTCAGTCGTGAAAGTTAGAAGTGTTTGAAAGCAAAAATAAATTGGGAAAAGAGTTGATATTGGAGTATTTTGGTTACAATTTTTATCAAAAAAATTGAAAATTTGGTACGAAATTACTTATAATTTATGGTTTAAATCAATTTAATTTAAATAATTCAAACGTAAAAGTTCAATACGTATACAAAAAAATAGATTATCGCCTCTCTTAAGAGATGTCGTAATTTACGGTATAAATAAATTGAGGAAATAAATAAACTGAAAATCATACTATTATTTTATCAACGTGAATAAATTAATTCAACAACCAGCAATCAGTGTACTCCGGACCAAACTCCACTTAGCAACATCCAAATTAATTTTAGGGTTTGTCATGTAATGATGAACACTCGTTCAAGATACTGTCCCATATGATCATCACATGATACTCTTTTAATTATATGTGTCCATCGTGAGATCAAACGAAAAAAAAAAAAAAATGTAATTTTAGTTTTATAATTTGTAGGAGGTGGTATTTTTGGTTCTACACGAATTTATTTTTGTAATTTACTATTATAATTTTAAGAATTTGATAATTTTCATAATTTTCGGCCAATTTGGCCGGAAAATTACATGTGATTTGCACACGTCTCAATTAAATTGCATTTTTAGTCATGTAACTTAGGAGCATTGACATTTTTAGTCCTGTAACTTAGGAGAGTTGGCATTTTTGATCCTACATGAATTTATTTGCAAGACTAAAATTGCAAGTAAATTGAAATTTCCAGCCAAATTAGCTGGAAAAGAACTAATATATATCAAAATTATAAAATTACAGAACTAAAATATAAAAATCAATTTATACAAAACTAAAAATACCATCTTCTTTGAGTTATAAAATCAAAATTACAATTTTAGACAAGATCGAAAGGAGCCCACAAGCATATTTCTCAGCTTTCATGTATGTGTGTATGCTAAAATGTACGTATACATGTCGACTTTGGTGAATCTGAAAAGAAAAAACATATATAGACAAGAAGATTCTATTCTATAATACCTAAGGTGGCAGTGGGGAAATGAAACCCCACCGGCTCTCACATGTATGCATCACAACCGTCGATATTATATACACACATATACTCCTACAAAATACATACATGTGTGTGGGAGAAATAACATTTTTCCGCTTTCTATTTTTGATTCTATTGATCGGGAATTCTTATTTTTGGTTCTGTAATTTTAAAAAAAATATTTTTGATTCCATGACATATTTTTATTAAATATTTAAATAAAAAATTAAAGGCTACGTAGCCTTAAGTGTACGGGACCAAAAGTATTATTTTAAAAAGTTACGGGATGAAAAATAAAAATTTTATAATTAATGAGGGGTTAAATACAATTTACTCCCTGTGTTAATGAAAAAGTACAAAAAAGCCTTTGTGAAAAAATAAAAAATAATTTACCCCCGGTGATATTAAAAATGATGCAGTTTAACTCCCTTCGGAGGGAGGTAAACTGTATCATTTTTTAAATTATAAAGTGGTAAATTGCACTTTATTTTTTTACAGGGGCTTTTTGCACTTTTCCATTAATACATGGGAGTAAATTTTATTTAACCCATTAATGAGACCAAAAGTGTAACGATCTTAATGACTAGGTGTATTTTTTTTTCTTTTAAATATTTGACGAAAAGGTTCCATTGAACAAAAAGTGTTGCTTTTTTAAGTTATAGGACCAAATATGATAATTTCGTAATTAATGCTAGCGAAAGTGGAAAGGCCATATATTATGACTGGAAAGTATTATTTCCCCCATATATGTGTATATAAATAGATGGTCAAATCTCATTGTTAGTCCCTCATCTCTTCTTCTTGTCTCGTTTAGTACTTTATTTTTTAAAATGCAGTTTAGTAGTCCCTTATCTTTAAAATTGTCCCATTAAAACCTAGCCTTAACGGAATCTAAACTATAACGGATGGAATATTCCATTAGAATGGAGTAAAATTGAAAATTGCCAAAAATTCCTATATTATTCTTCCATAAAAATATTTACTATTTATTTTCTTGAAAAGATAATACAGAAAATTTAAAAAATCACAAGATCATGTATAAAATAAGTTTCATTGCAATTCTCCACTAAATGAATATAAAATCACTTGCAAAAAGTAAATTTTAAATGTCATTATAATGATATCACATCACGTTTTATAATTTGTTTTGCACTAAAAAGATCAATACCAATTTGTCACTAATGCTGACAAAAAACTTTACATATTTAACATCATGTGCTCTTTTTAGCTTTGATAGTCTATCGTCTTTTTTTTTCCCCCATAAATTCTTGTTTCGCAGCATACAGTTTACCCTGCTTAACGAAGTAGACACTAATTGAAACTCAAACGACGCTAGAGGTAGTTTCTTTGAGCTTATCTTCAATTGTGCTGCGCAAACTTGGAACCACCTAAATAAAAATAAAAAATAAAAAATTACTACTCACACCCTCTATCTTTTTAATATTATTTATTTATTTAATTATAAGTATATATTTTAAAAAATAAAAATTATATTATTTATATTTTCAATCAATTTTACACACTAGTTTTATTAATTAAAAGAGACCTCCATACATACTTCTGATATATTATGTTGATTTTAGATTTATTTTTTTCTCAATTTGAGGGTACATTACGATCGCCCGACCTCATCAATAATAACAATAATGGTTAATTATATTTTACCATTAGAATTATGACCGTTTTTATATTTTGGCATCTAAATTTTTTTAAGTATCAATTTACCATCTCAATTTACGAAATTTTGCATTTTGCTATTTATAACTTTTTTCCATCAAGTTTTTTATCGAAAAAATTCGCATGCAACACACATCTGATATTTAGGGGTTATGTGATGTGATATTTTTCATATATGCACAGCATGTGATTTTTTTTTTGCCAAAAAAAAAAACCAACAAAAAAAGGATCGCATGTGCAAAGTGCAAATTTCACAAAATTAAAATGATAAATTGACAAAAAAAAAAAAAATTTAAATATCAAAGTGTAAAAACGAACGTAATTCGAATATCAAAATGTAATTTACGCTAACAATAATATGTTTATATAATAATGGGGCATATGAGAATTTCTAGGAGAGACAGCTCAAAAACACAGACGGAATACTTATAAAAACTTGCTCTTACACCTAGAAGAAGTCTCTCTCACACGACACACACGCACACATGTTAGTATGTGTGTGTGGTGTGGTAATGGGATCCTTGTAAAATAGAAAGAAAAGAACAAGGGCACGTTTCCCAGGACTAACAAAACGACTACAAGTAAAAAACGAGAGGGAAAGAAATCGAAAGAGAGTATGTGTAAAGGACAAGGCTACGATGTTCTTTGCTGTCTCTTCTCACACTCTCTTTTGTCCATTCTGTTGGACCCTTTCTGCACCCTGTTTTTTGCAATTCAATTCTTTACATATTTCTCGTATTCCCCATTTTTCTCATTTTCTAACATCACCACACACTGTCACTTCTTGAGCCTGCCGTTGGATGGAAATACAGATAGCTTGATGGAAATACTAAATGTTTAAGGGATATGAATTTGCATGAATGCTTATATCAAATGGTGGTAGAAATATGATATTTTGTTAGGAAAAGTACAATTTACCCTACGTGATAAGGGAAAGGGTAAATTACATCTACCTCCCCTGAGGTTTGGCATAATTACAAATACCCCCTCGTTGTTTGAAAAATTACAAATACCCCCCTAATGTTTGATAAAATTATGTAATCCTTGGATGTAGGCATAGAAATATCAATTTGTCCTTACAGTATTTTTTTATTTTTTTAAAAAAATTAAAATCTTATAAAAATATTGAATGGGATGGATGAAAAAAATTAAAAAATTATAAAAAAAATTATCGCCTTAGTTGATAAAAAAAAATATTTTTTTAAAAAAAATAAATAAAATTATAAATTTTAATTCATAAGGGTATTTTGGTCAGTTCACTATAAAAAATGCATAGATTGGGTAATTGTTAGACGTTCCTTAAAATTAGGGGGTATTTGTAATTTCTCAAACAACGAGGGGTATTTGTAATTATACAAAACCTCAGGGAGGTAGATGTAATTTACCCTACGTGATAAGGGAAATGTGCAAAACTTTTCCTGCAAGTAACGTCTTGTATTTTTTAAAATGAAGCAAATAACCTCCTATGTCCGACAGTGCACTGCACACTTCCTTTGCATTTTAGCATGATTTTTTTTACCAATAAAAAACATTATTTTATATGTATATTGAATATATTAATAGGGTAAATTACATTCATTTTCCCTACAGTTTGTCATAATTACCAATACCATTCTGTTGTTTAAAAAATTACCAATACTCCCCTAAAACTTGAAATCCCCTTCCATCAGAATTTTGAAGTGAATTGCCAAAATTGATCTTGGCATTGTTGGGAATTGAATTTTAGTATTTATTATATTATTCTCAGGGACAAAAATGTGCGTAGATTAAAATATGAATATTAATGCGTTTATATATGTAAATGTTGAGTTTGTACTTTTTTTAATACCACCCTATAAAATTTATTTATATGTAAATAAATTATATTAATATTTTAATATAATATATTAAAAATATAATTAAATTAATTAGTTTTAAGAAAAGAAAAGGCAGCGGCGGCGAGGGAGCGACAACGCCCTCCGTCGCCCCCTCGCCCCTGGGCGACCGCCGTCGCCCAGTAGCGAAGGCGATCACTGTCGCCCATCGCTACGAGGGCGACGACGCAAAGGGCTACGACTTCGCCCTCGACGGCATCGACGTTGCCTGCCGTCGCCCCCTCTGCGAGGGGGGTAATCGAGCAGCGGGCGGGGAGGAGGAGCAGGGGCGGGTGGGGTGAGTTTGATTATTAAATTTTAAATAATAATTTTATTTTTATAAATTATAATTATAATAATTTTATTTTTGTTATAAATAATTTTTTTATAAATTGTAATAATTTATTTAATACACAAAAGGGCCTTTAAGTCTTTGCACTTTTAAAAATATTTTTATTTATATAATTATATTTTTTAAAGGGTTAAAAGCGGACACCCCCCCAACCTTTGGGTCGTTTTGCACTTTGCCCCCCAACCGTTTTTTTTTTTACAAGTCACCCTCCAACCTTTGTATTTTGTAGCACTTAACATTTTTTTTCAATTTTCGGCGAATCTTGAGAGAATATTCGCTTGCGTAGACTGCACATGATTTTGGGCGAGTCATTGGATGGGCAAAATAGTAATTGTCCTTCCCACCTGAAATCCACGTGAGGAGGATTAAGAAAACCCTCAAATCGATTTTGAGGGATAAAAAAAACCCTAATTTCACCCCCAAATTGATTTTTTCAATGCGTACAAGCTTCGCAGACTCTGAAGAAAAAAATTTCTTCCTGCCATGGGTTGGAGATTGCACGAAGGAGAAAGCGAAAAAGCAACAAGAAGAGTGGTCCTTGACTATGGTAGGTGATTTCTACCCCTTTTCTTTTGTTTTTTCCTCAAATGAAAAGTTCTTCAAATGAAAAAAAAGTTTGTTCATTCCATTAGTTTTTCCTTCAATGAAATTGCACTTACCCGTAGTCTATAGCAAGTAGTGTATTTTCGGCCTGAATTCAAGTCCGTCCATGATGTTTTCTTCATTGATCGACGTCCACAATAGCACTTTTCTTCTATTTTTCTTCAATCCTTCTTCACAGTCACTTGTATGAAGAAATTAGGGCAAAAATTGAGAGTTTTCAATTTATCAATTAGTTTAGGAGGGGATAAGGTGAAATTACAAATATATCATTTGGGGAAATAGCTCAAAATTGCGTGCAGTCTACGCAAGCGAATATTCCCTCAAGATTAGCCTGAAATTGAAAAAAAATGTTAAGTGCTACAAAATACAAAGGTTGGGGGTGACTTGTAAAAAAAATGGTTAGGGGCAAAGTGCAAAACGACCCAAAGGTTGGGGGGGTCTGCTTTTAACCCTTTGTTAAATCTATTAAGGGTAATATTGGTATTTTTTATAATTATCAATTGGTTACATAATTGTTTTTAATCCTAAGGGGATATTGATAATTTTCTAAACAATAGGGTGATATCGGTAATTATGCCAAATTACAAGGAGGGTGGATGGGGCGGCAAGCGCGGCCGCCAACCCCATCTCCCTCCCATTGCGTCGCCGCATACCTCAATGCAAACAATGCAATAGATAATTGTAGCATGCAGGTGCAAATGGCAGCTATACCTCAAGTGCTTCTTGCGGCCGCCTGGCTGTAAATACCCTTATATGTACTGAAGGCGACACCATAGCTAACCTGCAGATGAGCCCCCATCAGGGAACATAGGCTACCCCTTCTGCCGCAGGAAGAGGTCCTTAATTTGGATAGCTTGCCTAAAGCTCCTGCAAAAAGGGCTCCACGATGTGCTACATCGAGTTTTGGGAGTCCCGCTAGAGGGGCAAGGGGGTATCCTTTTCAGTGAGGAAGTCATGACAAATGAGCTCTTTTCCAATTATCGGATTCTGGCATAACAAAGTATGATGAGACCACGGATCCCCAGGAACACATATTTGTCCCCTATTTGAGAATGCAACTCTCCTTCACTGCTATGCAGATGGAATCAAATATCGGTATTTTGTTGTTACGTTCACCAGAACAATCTAATAATAGTTCAATCAACTGTCAGTTGGCTTAATCAAAACCTTTCAAGAGTTTCTTTCTCTTTTCTTGGATCAATTTGCTAGCAACAAGCGACAATGGAAGACGGCCTTGAGTTTCTTCAGGGTCTAGCAAAAGATTCAGCGCTTCAACACTGTAGCATTCGAAGCCCCCTTAGTTTTTCTGGAGGTGTGGGCTAGTGCTTTCTCTCTCAAGGATTTGGAGATTTGTTCAAATCTTTAGCAAGGAACCTAGACCTTAACTTCGATAGCCTCCTAACACGGATGAAAAATATATCAATATAGAGAAAACCCAAGCTTCCAAAAAGGAAGACCAAGGGGATAATCGAAAGGATCACAAAGAGGAGAGATCCTCTAGAAAACCAAAGATGGAGTTTCGTGATAAGAAGCCCTCCTCCCAAGGAGGGTATCCCTCGAAAGGATTCATTGCCTGGCCAAGAACGGCTAAGGATGGACATGCTTGGACTCGATTGGACAAATATTTCCATTTTCATAATGAATACAAGTAGACCCCAGAGGAATGTCATCACCTAAAAAACGAAATAGAAAGACTCATTCAGAATGAATGGACGCAGGAGTTCGTTTGCAAAAAAAAAAAAGCGCGAGGCACTGATGTCTACCAAAAGATCGATACCCATAAGAGAAAGACATAGGAGGACTCTAGTGAAACAAATGCAGGAGGAATTCAATCAAGAAAAAGAGCAAGTAAGGTTTTAAAAGAAGAAGGTAACTTCTCTAAACCAGAAGTTGGAAGAGATCGTAAGTTGTCTATCTACACTCTCGCATATTTTGACAACGAAAACTCAAGTAAGTAATTGAATGTATTTTGTTAATATATATACATACATATATATATATATATATATATATATATATATAATTATGACACTTCTCACTATCAATACATAGGTTTCAGGTGCATCAAAGTCTTAACAACTCACTTTAAGTGGATTGATAGGCGTTTCATCAAAAGAACACGAAGTATTCTATTTATTTATCAGTTTATTTTTTTTAACTCTCTCTATTGTTTTGTTTTAATACTTTGTTTCTTGATCCTTTTTAATTTCTTGATTATATATAAGTATAAGTTTCTAATTATAATTTCTTTTACTACATTTATTTTTTATGTTGACTTGTTATTTATAATGTGGGTGGGTGGTGAAAAATAAAAAAAAGGAGAACTTACGGCTGATTGTATGTCTAAGTCTTTTCAGGTATGCATAATATTTCTCAAATTATCTTTGAAGAGTAATTGTGTAATCCTCTGTGTAAATGTACCAAATATGATCAAATTATTATCGAACCACTTTAATTGCAGATTGGGGCACATATTTATTTATTTTGTCATAAAATTCTCAAAAAAATTATTGTTGAAGGTGTTGTCGGTATAAGTGACCAAGAGGGAATTCCACCTGGATTTGTGAAGGTGTATGTTGAGAAAACATTCATTCATAATGAGAAGTTAAGAAAACCGAGTGAAAATTTCAATACCATTGGAGCAGCTGTTAAGAAATGTATCTTTTGGGAGTTTGTGAATGTATGAAACTATTTATTTCATTTCAACATTCTATATTGTGTACTTTTTCGTTTTACTTTTATTTATTTGGTTTTTATGACTATATTTCAGGTCATGGAGATGTGAAAGAAGATGATCGAGAAGCTACTTTTTGTCTCCCACATGTATATATTAGGGTTTTATATGCAACTTTGACATTTTGGATTGACTATTGACATGGTTAAGAATTGTGTACTGTCTATAATATTAACTGATACTTACACAATTATTTAATTATTAGTATGTTTGTTCATGTTGGAATTATATATTGTACTTTTGGTCATATACACGTATTAGCTTATAGTATATGTTAGTGATATGTTGATTAACTAATTATTTTATTCAATGTTGGTACAAATACTAATTGTATATAGGAATACTTTCAATTAAATATAACTGTAAATATTAAAAATAATAATATTGAAAAAAATATTGGGATAATTGTCGTAAAAATTATAAAAACATATTTTACTTTTATTGTTACCGCAACACTGTCGTAGTAAAAATTAATTTATTGGAACAAGTAGAGCTCCGTAGTAAAAGGTGATACTTTTTACAATTGCTTTGCTATGAATTTACCATCGTAACGAAAGCTGAATTTTCCTAGAAAATACCCATATAATAACTACAAACGGAGAATCGTAGCAAAAAGGTGGTGAAATTGCTATTCTTTGTCTACAAATATATGTTGTAACAAAAGCTATTTTTTCCGTAGCAAATAACTTTTCCAATGAAGTTTATCCGCAAAGCTTTTGCTACACAAATATTTTCTACCACTGAAATTCGTAGCAAAAGATTTTTTGCTACGAATTTTGAACTTCTGCTACGAATTTCTCATTGTAGTTATAAACCTATTTTTCTATAGTGAACAACTATTTATATTTTATCGATATTATGCTTCTATTCATTTTTATTTTATTAATAAAATAAAATAAAATAAATCGTACACTAATTAAACTCAAATTCATAACTTCATATCTATCTTACATAGGACCAAAACCCCTAAAAACATAACTGAGTGAAAAAAGAGTGGATTAGTCAGTAATAAAAGCCAAGAATTAATTAAATAAGCAGAAATATATAATATATATATATATAATATATATAATGTAATTAATCATAAGGATAATTATACTCCGCTTCATTAGATTTGGTATAATTATATATAAATACCTTATGATTTTGAGAAATTACATCTAGCACCCCTGATATTTGCATCCGTCTAATAAATAAATACATTTGATAGTCAAGATTCACTGAAGTTACTGATATTAACAAAAAGAATCGAATAAAATTGATATTTTCACTCAATTAACTTATAACAGGTCAAACAATTTTTTTTTCTAACTAAACTACCCTTATAATGGTAAAAATATACCTCCTCGCATGCATTAATGCATGAAGATGTATGAGGATAATTTGTTCATAAAAAAATTTATTTGGCTTGCAATAAGCCAATAATAAGTCAATCAAGGGTTGACATATATTTTTTTCCCGATTGTTTTGTTAATATTAGCAAATTTGGTGAATTTTGACTAACGGATGAATTTATTTGTTAGACGAAAGCCAACTTAAAAAGTGCTAGATGTAATTTTTCAAATTAAAAGGAATTTATATATAATTATACTAAATTTTAGAGGCAAAGGTGTAATAATTCCTTAATTAAATAAGCAAGATATATTCATGTAATTAATCATATGAGGGGAACAAAAAGGCTGTTGGATCACATGCACACCACCTTTTGTTTCTTTTCTTTCCCTTCCATGCATCCTTCTGTGTCTCTTCTTTAAATACTGTGTCTGATCATCAACGTTTAAGACACGAGAAAAAAGAGACATGCAATTACAATAATTGGAGCCCACATTCTTCAACCCTCCTACAATTCCAAATCCCCACTGTTAACCTCACTCTAAGAAATATTATTTTTATACGATTAATTATTATTGGTTTTGCAAATTGTCATTAGTTGATGTTTTTATAACTGATGTTAAAATATTTGTTATAATATGGCTAAAAATACAGTGGATATTAATTAATCGTGACAAAAATAGATTTTTGTATTGATTTTATTTGTTATGGTTAATTGCATTGATTTACTATGGTTAATTAACCCTTGGTAATTTATAGTATAGACAAAAATTAATTTTTTTAGGGTTAATTACACTTAATTAAACTCCTTTGAAAATGTGAAATTACAGTTTTTTTCAGAATTTCAAAATTATAGTTATGTTCCTCTGAAAATTCACTGTTTGCACCTGATCCCTCTCGTTCATGTTTTGATGAAAAATGTTAACATTAGTAAAAAAAAAATTACTTAATTTTTCAATTTTATTCCTTATTGAATATTCTTGAATAACAATTTTATATTTATAAAGGAGAAAATGTAATGATGTTAAGTATTGCTAACCTCACTCTCTCTCTCTCTCCTCTCTCTCTCTTTCTCTCTCTACATTTATCTATTTATAAGTATAAAAATACACATGGAAATGATAAACGAAGGTTCCAGTTGAAATTAATGTAATCAATTTTCCGACTTCAATATTTTTCGCTGAAACCAAAATTTTTTAAAGAATATAAGTATAATTTCAAATTTTTTGGGAAAAAGTGTAATTTTAAAAATTGTGATTTGATCCGTTCAGATTCTCACAGTATAAGATAATATTTGTGAATTGACTATTTTGTCCCTTATTCCAAGGTCAACTTGGCCCTTCATTCGTCAAAAGAAAGAAACTAGTCAATGAGGCCTAGCTCAGTTGGCGAAACCGAGACCAATGGTTTTAAAGGTTATGGGTTCAAACTCTACCAGGTGCGTGGGATGTTCTGTTGCATAATGGAAGTTGGTCTATTACATAGTAGGAGTTGATGTCTACTGTAATAATATGTATTATTGAACAGGGTATGATTATTGTAATAGTCTTTGTTAGATATTGATATCGACAGGAATTATTGTACTTGTAATCAAGTTATTTCAATTAATACTAGTTCATCGCTCCTCCCTAAAAAAAAAAAATTTAATAGTACAATAAATTAAAAAAAAAAGGTCCCACCATTATTTTCATTGTCATCATCATTTCGAAGGAATATTCACGTCCATTTTTACATGCAATAATTAGAAAGATTTGGAGGTGGGATATTTCCTTTTTCTTTTTTCTTTTGATTATTTTTTTTGATTGGGGTAATGAACATCTCATGATATGAGGGGATTTCATCAATGTTCTCAGCCGTTGATTTGGGGTTTAAAGATCCTTGTAGCATGATATCCGGTGCGTTAAAAGGCCTTATTATTGCTGATTGTTTGAAGAGCATAATCATCATTCGCTAATTATGAAATTATAAATTAATAAAAGCGATTTATTATTGGATTAAAATTAATTATAATAATGTTTCACTTATATGAACAAATCATTTTGATATATACAGCTCATCATTGTAAAGTTCTATATTATTAATATATTTATTGATAAACATAAGAGAAGTTGAATTATTAAATATTTTTCCTCACTTCATCAAACTTAAAAGAGAAAATTAAATTAATTTTAATATTAATATTAATTATATGTATTTAATGAAAAGTTTTTTTGTTGTTACAATAATGAATTTTATATTATAATAGTGAAAATTATTTTGTAAAAATAGTTGTTAGCAAAAATTAGTAACAAAAATGTTATGAAGTTACTATAAATATTATGTCATTAATTATTTATAACGATAACTTTATATACAATTTTTATTACAGTATGATTTTTAGTGATAAGATCAAAATTATTGTCATTTGATTTTACATATATCTTTAATGAATTTGAGCTTATTTTTTAATATTTTATTATTAATATTATCCTTGCTATGGTGCCAGTTTTGGTCGACTCAGGAACGTATTGTGTTTAATGTTTTTAAATAGATAATAGGGTTAATTATATTTTAACATTCGAACTATGATTATTTTTACATTTTGACATTTGAATATATTTTTGTGTCAACTTGTTATCTCAACTTTACGAAATTTTACAGCATGCTATTTATAACTATTTTACAACCAAGTCTTTTGTCGAAAAAACATCACATGCAGTGCATGTGTGATATCTAAGGGTTATGTTAGGTGATATTTTTTACATGTACACAACATGTGATGTTTTTTCGACATAAAGATCAACAAAAAGATGGACATATATGGCAAAGTGCAAATTTCGCAAAGTTGAGATAGTAAATTGACAAAAGAAAAAAAAAAATCAGTGACAGTGTAAAAACAGAAATAGTTCAGATGACAAAATATAATTTATCCTAAATAATATTGATGTTAACATCGTACTTTTGGTTAGTCTAAACATAATTACATCTACAATTATTTATACATCTATAGCTCTGACTTATAATTTATTTATAAATATCCATATTTTTTTGGAAATTAAATATGTATTCACTAGAAACATCAATATTATTTATATTAATTATCTTTATATTTTGAAAAATATATACATATACTCTTAAAAAATGTCGGTATACAAACTATCCCTAATTTTGGCTGCCAAGTAATTTTAATTACACTAAATATATGGATTGTTTACATAAATAAATCATAATCAGGGGTATAAATTCAATTATATATCCCAAAGGCAAAAATCATGGCTTTTATCCGTCAAATCACCGAATGGGAAGATCAGTTTCCTTTGATTTTGTGAATATAGGAATCTGACATTTTTCACCGTGCAGTAAAATTGAAAATTTAAAAAGATTGTTATAAAGTAAAGATAATGAATTATTATTGATTAAAATAAATTAATTTATAATTATTTTTATTGAATACAATATCTAACAAATTATTATAATAGTCATATTATGATTAATAATATCAAATACACTAAATCAAACTAACGTCTATTAATACAATAGAAAACACACCTACTATTCAACAGAAACAATACACCTACTATTCAATAGAAATAATGCATAAGGCTAAGTTTGAACCCATGACCTCTAATGTCATGGGCTTCAACTTTGCCAATTAAGTTGAGGCTCGTCGACAAAAAATTGAAAAGATTTGTTATCTTCTTTATTCTTCAAATTCATGCATTTGGATTGAAATTAAAGGCTTGCAAATTAATTAAAAATTTTAAATTCATAATAATAAATGTATTAGATGATCATAGATGACAATAGATTTTAAATTCTTAATTCGGTGACAATTTTGATTTATTTTTATTCGTGATTAATGTAATATATTTTCTTAAACAAAAATACAAACTCCATTGTTGTTTTCTAAATTCTCCCAAAATTGTCACAAGCTCTTGGAACATGGTATCGGATCTTATTGGAAAAATCGTATTTTTGGTCTTATATATTTTGGTTTATTTTCAATTTAGTTCAATTTGTCATGATTTTCTTTTATTACATTTCACGTGCTACGCCCAATAACTTTTAGGGATAATTACACTTTCCTTTCCTGAGCTTTGATGTAATTACATATAGATCTCCGGTGGTTTGAGAAATTACATTTAGCACTCCTGAAGTTTGTATCTGTCTAACAAATTAGTCCATTCATTAGTCAAAACAAACTATATTTATTGATCTTAATAAAAAATTGAATGAAAATTGATACATACCATCGATTGACTTATTATAGACTTATTGCAAATCAAATAAACTTTTCTATAACCAAAATTACCCTTATACATCTTCACGCATTAATACATATAAGAAAGTATACCTTCATCGTTATAAGGGTAGTTTAGACAATAAAAAATTGTCGACCTACACTAAATAAAGCTGGAAAAGATGGTTTGGTGCAATGTCAATCTATGTTGGACTTTATGCTGGAAATAGGAATGGAGCGGCAAAGTAGATTATTTCTCAAAAAATATATAATTGGTTAAATTCATATTATATTCAATACTTTATACACTAAATGCCCCCCCCCCCCCTATTTTGCAATTTTTTTTAATAATTTTTGTTTTAAAATTATATATATAAAACTTTATTTTTTAGAATATCAACACCCTCTAATTATTTTAATTGCCTTCCAATAATGTAGCAAAATGGATGGCAAAAGAATGGGTTTGTCCGAATTCGAGACTCGTCAACTTTTACTTTTTTGCTTGAGTTTTAGTTTTGTATTTTAAGTCTCAAATCATATAATAAAAATAATATTAATAAATAATAAAATAATAAACATTTGATTCTAGATATAGATTTAACTAATTTATTATTTTTTAATAAATAATATTATTTTAGATTTAGGTATTTTAACATAAATTTTGGTCAAAATGAGTAAAGTTTTAGATGTAGGTAATTTAACATAGTTTTCTATATAAAATTAATTGTATAAAGCAGACAATACATTCATTTAAATTTTTTATTTTTTATTAAGTAACATCATTTTAATTTTATGTATTATAACGTAGTTTTTCTGATATAAATGAATTATACAATATAAATAATACATTAATCTAATTTTAATTTTTCAATAGATAATATCATTTTAGATTTAGTTACTTTAACATAGGTTTATTTAAAATTAATTATATAATAAAAATAATATATTCATCTAGTTTTTGAATTTTTCAATACATAATATCATTTTAAATTTAGATACTTTAATATAGTTTTTGATCTAAAATGAATTATATGATACAAATAATACATTCGTCTAATTTTCTAATTTTTCATTATGTGATATTATTTTAGATCAGATACTTTAACATAATTTTGATATGAAATGAATTGTATAATTATAATACAAAAAATACACGCTCTAACTTTTTAATTCTTAAAAAGGTAATATTATTTTATATTTGAATACTTTAACATGATTTTCTTTATCTAAAATGATTTATATTATACAAATAAATCAACTAATTTTTTATTTTTTCAACAAGTAATATCATTTTAGATTTAGGTACTTTAATATTATTTTTTTATTTAAAATAGATTATATAATACAAATAATAAAAAATACATTCATTTAATTTTTTATTTTTTAAATAAGTAATATCATTTTAGACTTAGGTAATTTAACATAGTTTTTTTTTTATCTAATATTTGTATGATACAAATAATACATTCAACTAACTTTTTATTTTTTCAATGAATAATACCATTTTAGATTTAGATATTTTAACCTAATTTTTAGTGTAAAACAAATTATATAAATTATAATACAAACAATACTCTCGACTAATTTCTATCTTCAATAAATAATATCATTTAGATTTAAATACTCTAACATAGTTTTCAATCTCAAATGAATTATATAATACAGACCACGCATTCGATTGATTTTTTTTTTTGTGAACGGTAGTATAATTTCAAAATTTATGTACTTTAACATTGTTTTTTTTTTCTTTTATCTGAATCGAATCATATGATACAAATATGCATTCAACTATATATTATATATATATATATATATATTATATATATATATATATATTTTTGTACTTTTTATATAGACTTGGATATTTAAAAAAATATTTAGGGATTTATATCCTATTTTTTACAAAACCCTAGCCCCCCATCCCCCCCCCCCTACCCATAAAATAGTGTACCGAACCCCACCCTAACTAGGATGGTTTGGAGGAGGGGCCCCAGATGCCCAGCTCCATATGTAGCAATGTGAACCCAATATATAAGTATAAATGTTTCGACCCCTCAAACTTTTATTAGTTATATTGGCTACAATTAAGGTAAAACATAGGACAGTCAAATTTAGCTGACCTTTTTCTTATTTTATTGGATGAATTACAAAAGTTTTTTTTTTTTTTTTAAAATGACATAATTATAAATATTCCTTCATTATTTAAAACAATAATAATTATCTTTTAATTTTAACAACCGTATAATAATAGCCCAATTCATTAGTTTTCGTCAGATTTTCATATATTTTTTATGAACTTACCAAAATATATTTGTGAATTATAAATTATAATTTTACTTATTTTTCATTTTTCTAAAAAAAATTATGGACTAAGTGAATAATTTTGTTTTAAAAAAAAAATACAGGTTTGGGCAAAGTAAACAATCACAGACCTCTATCAAAGAATTACATATTTTCATCAAATATTACTGGTATTTATAATTTTTTAAATAACAAAAAATATTCGTAATTATGTTAAATTTCTTGAAAGTTTATAATTTACCTTATTTCACTTCATTTTTCATATGTGTAAAATTGGAGAGAGTGTTCTCAAGCTTTATTGGTTAGGGCCTTATTGCTGCTGACAGATGGACCTACAATAGAGTGGTGAAGAGAAGTAAACTTTGGCAGAGCATAGAATGCATGTTTGGATTCCAGAACAAAATCCCACAACTCTCTGCTGCATTGAGGAAGTTTAAAAGGGCAGATGCCCCACTCATGACAAACCCTAATGGGAAAAAAAAGAGCAAAGAGAAAAGGAAAATAAGCAACAGCTTTATAGGGAATAAGGAGGCTTTGCATTTTCTGTGATGATTGAACAAATTTCCCAACTATCCTCGAAACGACTGAAATTCATGATCAAAGTCATAGGTGCAAGGTGTTCTTACCAACATGCTATCTTGTCTTATATATATATATATATATATATATATATATGACATTGTGTCTTATGAATGTGGGAAATGACTACTAAAAATTCTTTTTCTTTAGTCCACATTGCATTCATGTTGAACTTTTGACTTGTTTATATTAATTTTTTTTGTTACTTTTGATTTTAGAAGTGTGGGTAGGTGGATTTTGGAAGAAGTAACATACGTGCGCTCGCCTGTTCCAGTACGAGCGAAGCGAGTTGGGCTGTGGCAGTTTAAATCTTTTGGGGAAAAAAAAAAACTTGAGAAACCTATACTTGTTTCTTTTTTTCCTTTTGAAAGCTTAAACACTATGTTTCAATCGGTCTAGACTGTTGAGAAGAATTCGAACTTGACTAGCCTTTTTTGAATGGATATAAGAGATCTGTGGCTTGATAAATCTCAACCAACTGAGGCTCTTCTACTCCATAAATAGGTCTCGGTTGGCTTTCATCTCTCACATTGAATAATCGAGTCTCTCATTCTTTATTGATAGAATTATTCGTTTCTGAGTGAATAATCTGTTGTTCTAAACTCTGTATCACGAGTGCACATGTTAGAAAGTATAGCTGCGTTAGCCTTGGAGAGCGAACGATTTTACTATTGCACTTCAGCAGGCGAAATTTATCTTCCAGAGCAATGGTTTTACCACAACACTACGCCATTTTTTTTCAACTATGAATATTTTGTTAGGTTATAGTATATGATATATGAGATTAACAAAATAAGTATGTAAATATCACAAAAAGTATTTTAATAATTCAAGAATCTACGTTATTTTTAACCCAAGTTAGGTCAACCTGTCACTGGGTTCTATTCGAGAGTTACGGAGTTTGAATCTTACCTCATGTTTGATGTGATAGGTCCAAATGGAACACCAACACTGATGTGGTTTGGATTCAATCATAGGTTTATTTTGCGGGATATTTTGTCTACTCTGTGTTGTTCATATGAATCTCACGATTTTGTCGTAAAAGAATAACTTGTTAAGAAAAAAACACTTAAAGACTTATCACAGCTCAAACTCTTCGTCAATAAACGTGGGATGCTTTTCCTATATCGTGTATGAATACTCCAACAACCTAGATTTTTTAATCAATGCACAACATAGAATCTTCTTGGCATACGCATGTTAAAGTTCTTTGGAAGAAGTAAGAGCTTTAATATGTAGGAAATTAAAGCATTGACAGGACAAGAAATGGGCTGTGAGGGGCATGCGGTGGAAGTGGAGATGGGAATCATCATCAACACTACTACTACTAATTGCTATCTTCACTTTCTCTTTAATTTTCATCACTTTGTATAGGCAAAAAGAGTTCAGTACCCACTTTTACAGGGTTTGTATAGTTTGAATTCAGACATGGTATGTTTGCAGAATGTTGTAATGACTTTAATCTTGAATGGTTTTAGTACAAAGTTGAGTTGGATTGGACTGAAAGTGGACTTTTTGGTTAATCAGAGAGTTCAGTTCAGCTTGTCTTGCTCTACGGCCGAGGTTTGTTTGACCAACTTAGTTTCATCTAAAGCAGGCAGTGCAGACCATTTATTACAGGATGAAGAGTCTTTTTAATCACACTTTGATCACACATCAATGCATGGTTCAGATGCATTCTACTTTTAGTTACAGTTTGGTTTTATTATATTTTTCAACAGAAGGACACATATCAATCGCACATTAGTGTAAGACTATTGTGCGATATTAAAATGTAATAGAAGATCGGTTCTTGTAAAACAGGGAGAAGAGCCCAGTTTAGCATTCAAGATCTCCAAAGCTGTTGCACCTGTGCAGAAGATTGAAACCACAAGCACCAGCAGTATTGTGCAGTATCTCCTCTGCAAACTGGTAATAAGTTCGTGGTTGTTGTAGCAAGAAAGATCTCCATATATTTGATTCTCTAGTCGAACACAGCGACATCAATCAGAAGCAAATATCATTAGAATATATATGCATATATATATATATATATTTTATATATACGCACGTTTGTACACATCTCGAGAGTCTCGAAGAATCTTCGTATATATAAATATATATATATATATATTATATATATATATATATATATATATATATATATATATATATATATATATATATATACGCACGTTTGTACACATCTCGAGAGTCTCGAAGAATCTTCATCACCTCTAAATGTAACGAAGACACCATAAATACTCCTGTTTGCACCTACTATATGCTCTAGGAGTAAATTCAGACAATTCTTTTCATCTCTTATAAAGTTTCATTACCTAAACAAGAGTTGCAGATAATCCTTATGAAGGATAACATAAACATAAACGTATACTACAACAAACTGTCTAACATCCCTGTGATCAGCGAGCTCGAGCATTCAAATAACAAAGAGGATTTTAGGAAATCATCCTAGTATCCAAGGCGATCGAGGATTAGAGCTCCCACCTGATTACATTTGCAACAGTCAGTGCAATATCCACCAGGTGAGGTTAAGTTACAACCTCAGGGAACAGTGACGAAGCATATCAGACAGTATCATTGACTGAACCAGGATGAGCATAACCATATACTAATCAAACAGAACCTTAAATAAACATCAGAGCCAGTATTCTGAAACTACTAGGCCATTTATACTGGCACTGGAAACGTGAAGAAATTAAGCATGTTAAATAAAGTTATAAATTGCACATAATATAGCTACAACAATTTAAGGATACATATGCTTGTTTCAGTTCTTGGGGTCTGTAAGGTTAGCTCTCTCATTTCTGGCCCTGCACACGCCAAACAGAAATGGTGAAAAACAAACTAACCGGAGCCAATGTACCCATGTGTTTAGATATCCTGAACGACTCATATAATGGCCTATCAAATACATATTTGCTGTTGGAGGAATGAAAGAAAAGAAAAGAATATAACTAAGTCGAACAGGGCGCAAAAGAGCTAAAACTAAGTGAGAAATAAACCTGGATGAGTGCTTCACGCTACCATCTGTGCCTCCCCTTGAGCTGCTAGCAGTCTTAACTAATTGGACAATTTTCATGATAACAACTACGGCCTGAGGCTCTCAAAATCCTTCATCTTAGAAGTGCATAAAACACCCACTCACCCCTCGTGCCATACTATTAAATTAAAACCCCTTTTTCCTAATCCTACTAAGATGAAAATCTACAGGAGATCTCTAATGCGTCTTTATGAAGTGTTTGGCGCATAGATCTCATCTTGAAGATCTAAGAGCTAAATGTTAATGTGCTCCAGGCAAGATGTAAAGGCAGCCAGCTCATCAGAAGTTTCATATTACAGATTCAGAGGTGTATTTCATAGCCTTGGAGTAGCATGCCTAACTCAGCTGATTATATATGTGACATCAACATTTGAGGACGGCAGACAAAAGTAACAGAAAAGCAAAGCCTCCAGAGTTAGAATGGAAGAAGTATAACCCACCAAGCAGATACATCAAGATGCTAAAAGATATTTATAACCTTAATCAGAAAGATGAAAGGAATCATCATATAACAAAGCAAGTTGCAATCTGATATCCCGGAGAGATATCAATAACACTGCAAAGGATAACAGCATGAAGTTCTGAAGAGTCTTCAAATTACAATTTTTCACTAAGTTACTCAACAAAATTTATCATAGATGTTCTGTTTTTCAGCATCAAGCAGCGGAGAAATGTCATATTCAATGTGTTTGAACTGTCAAACAAATGATAATGAATACAGTCACATAAGTAGGTTACGAACAACCAACTCACGCCTTTAAGTTCCAGAGATGCTAAACAGACTAAAACGAAAAGCTACTTTATAATGGATAAAGACAGAATTCTTAAACTTTGCTCTTTCCATCACTTCCAAGATATTCATTGTGAACCTGCAGCTCATTAGATTATCCAGAAAATATCACTTCAAGGAGCCACAAAACAACTAAATCACCAGTCATTTTTCAGAAGTTAAAGATGCAGAACACATCTACCTATACATGATATAGTACGTACTTGTTATCAAGCAATAGAGGAGTTCTAGAGAGTGATTCATGGATCATCAAACACAAAAACAATTTTCAGGAAACTGCAGGTCGTAACCATCATACGAAGATAGGCGGGGTCTACAAGAATAAAACAGTTAACCGTTCATGTCACAAGAATGTTACATCTAGATTCATATCATCCCATTACATAAAAACCTCCATGCCAATATACTTAGAGGACTGACACAGTGGACAAAGACTCAATTTACTTTCACAATCTTTACACAGACATAGATGCTTACAAGGTAACAAAAGCATGGATACTTCATTCACTCTACAAACCTTACAGATCATCAACTCCTTCATATCATTACTATCCTTGCAAAGCAGGTGGAAGTTGACAGGACGACCATCGCAGCAGGAGGCTGTATCATCAACCTCACTATCTCCACACCCTTCTTTGCTATCTCTACTTTGTGCATAAACCTGCTGTAGGTTAAGCTTGAGAGTGTTGATCAAGTTCTCATTGTATTTGGCTTGTTGTGCCAAGCATTGGCCTCCAAAGCAACCTGTTCCATTCGCAACTCAAGCTCCATATTCTTCTTGTTGACAGCATCCACCTCTGCTTCTTTCTCACGAAGTTTCTGAAGCACCTTCTCTTCAACATGAGAAATTATCTGGAGTTGATTCGCTTGAAACTTTTCTGCAATAGCTTGCCTCAGATGATCGCCCTATCAAAGGATACACACGTGAATCAGACATGATATTTAATCCACGCTGAGACAAGTGACTTACCAATAACAGTTCAAAAGCCCCGGCTAACCATGAAAATTGAAAACTCAATTATTAGCATAAAAAGTTTCCTTTATTAGTCAGCGTTGAACAGTGGAATAATCAAGCTTTCAAGGAAGCATCTTTCTCATTCTTTGTACTCATAAGTCATAAGATTCCATAATATAGGAAAATTTGTACATTGCTTCTCAAAACAATCCTTAGCTTTTATTTTAACTTAAATTGCATTCTTAGATCAACTCTGACATCATAACTTATAGAAATTCCATGAAATATAATTAGAAACACATTTACAAGGACAGAGCATTCAGAAGTAGGTAAGCTAACTTTGGGATACTTGGAAATGTCTTAATATTTATTTTACTATAAAATAGTCAAAGCAAAACTGTCATGCCTAGACCCATCAGCCAGTAACATGAAGATCCTCCAGAATCAAGATACAGAAGTCAGAAGCAATATTAAAGTGAGTTAAGTAATTACCTAAGAACTCAAGCAATGGGTTTTTACTAGAGCTGGTTAAGCAATTAATCCTCAGGGAGACATAGAAAGGATGACTATATAATAATTAATTAAATGTCCTACAAGCAGGATACATAAGTTGCTTTGTGACAGACTTTATGTGTATATTAATTCTTCGGGCTAGTGTGCATCATCAGTACATGTAGAAAGAGCAATGTCCACTTGAAGGAGAGGACTTATATGCCTTCTTGAGTGTCAAATTCATGTTGCCCACAGGTGTTGCATGGTAAATGAGATTGTTGTCCAATTTTTCTATAAATATACTCAAACAGCCAAATACAAGTCCTGCTTGGAAATTCATAACTGTCAATGTATGAAAGTTAATGTTATCTAATTCTACAAGTGCCATTAAGTGACATCAGGCCTTTCATCCAACAGCATCTGTAAGCACTCTCTAGTTAGTGCAATGAGTTACTCGATGTAGAAAAGTTTCCAAGTCAGTTTCCAAGGATCATAATCGAAATTTGCAGCAAATATCCCCTGAAGACATTAATATTCAAACAGCAATTGAATCCTTAAGACTGCAGAACAGCCTAGAGATCATTTGAAACAATCTACAAAATCCAGGTGAAAAATTATTCAGTTCTAAAATGTTTGGATTCCATAACTGAATGTCAATATTTCGAATCTTTTGTAGAAACAATCGTAAATAAAAAACTCATGAAGTACCAAAGAGAAACACCAAAAGGAAACAAAAAAGAGAAGGATAATGATGAAGCTTCATTTTTGTATCTGCTTGGACGCTGAAATGAGAAGTCTTAATCCTTAGCTATTTATAATTCTGGATGAAGCTCTGAGTTCTTCAAATCACACAACAGTCAATCTAGTTACCAATTCGGAAGAACTAATCAAGAGACACACAATCATTTCCCCTATCACACATAAGCAAACAAATTTATATCACGCGGGAGATAGACAAACTTGAAAAAGAAACATTTTTTTTAACCAAAAACACAGCAAGAAATTAACGCCCATAATCTCCCACCTGAAGTTTAATATATCTATAAATCTCAGCATCCTGCCTTTGCAACTCACGATCAAGATCATCGCCCGCAAGCCCCAGCAAAGCCGAGTCACCTGAAGAAGCCAGTCGCGAATTTTCCAACGAAAGCCCGAGCCCGGTTGACACTGATCGGGCCTGCAACAAATCCGCAGAGGATATCTGGGAATTGTTATCATTATTGTTATTATTGTTAGTTTTCTCCAGCAAAACTTGCTCTCTCGGCCTCTTTTTCTTGGGCTCCAGCCCGAAATTCCAGTGCAAATCCAGCCCGTTTTCTTCTTGAACCGGGCCGGGTGCCAAACCAGCAACTTGAACTAAACACACAAAGAAAATAGAGAGAAGCATTAGAAAACACGATCAATTCCATCAAAATAACGAAACTAGTGTGAAAGATTAGAGAAAATACAAGGAGGGACGTAAGGGGGGTGATGATCAAGGAGATTGGGGGTGTTGAAATAGTTCACTTGCTGCGAAATCTGCCCCTCCATGTTGTTGTTGCTAAAATCCCTGAAAGGGAAGAAAAACAAGAAATTGATGGTGCAATCAATTGAGAGCTGTGGCATAGAAAAAATCAATGGTAAAGAAACTTGATTTTTCTCTGTTGTTTTAGCGTGCGGCGGTGGATGTTATTCAGCTACGTTACCTGAAGAATGGTTTGGATTGCTGCGGCTGTGAGGATGGCTGCTGCAGAAATTGCTGAAAGTGATTTTGAGGGTACGAAGCCATGGCCGAATTGAGAGAGAGAGAGAGAGGGGAAAAGAAGAAAATGGCGACGGTCTTTGAAACAAGGAATACTGTTGCTGGTGGTGGTTCGGAGATGAGAGAATATTTCATATATTTTGCTATTTGGTCCTTCAAGTTTTGGAAAATTCTAGAGTTCGTTGCTTTTTCTAGATTAATGATGATAATAATATTTGGTGGCCGTGGCACACTCAATGTGTGTATAATATAATAAATATTCACTTAATAGTTATAAAATTCATCGAATATAATAAATGTAATTTTTGTTATGTACGTTGTATTGCAACCTTTTTTTAAAATTAAATAAATACATGTGGTGAATAATATAAATTCGATGCAATATATTTCAAAAAATATTTTAAAATTTATGAAGAAAAAAATATAATACAATTTAGAGAAAAAATAATAAAAATCAGAAAGGAAATAATTCAGTTGTCATTTTTTCTTCACAATGCACAACATTATAGTATAGTACATAAAAAAATAATAATAAGAACTAGTAATTTGGCTTAATATTATTAAAATAAAATATGCATAATTTTTTATTATTTAATTGAAAAAATATATAAAATAATATATAAGTTAATATTATTAGATTTATGAGGGAATGGTGATAAAAAAAAAAAAAAAGGGTTAAATACATTTGGCACCCCTAAACTAAAGAAACATTCAATTACCCCCTTATCATTTTGATAATTCTTTAAATTAAATAAAAAATACCCTTGACTATTAATAATATGATATATTCACTTAATATTCTCTATAGTTAAATATATCAATCTATTTGACTTCAATTTTTGCTCATTTATGATGTTAATAAATTAATATTAGATTAATCACAAATTGATAAGGTCGATGTTAGTACTTTTAAATTAAAAGAAATTTATAAACTTGTGTTTGTGAAATACATAAATATAATTTTAATGACGAAAATATTGCAAGTGGTCATCGAGCCTATTGTTTTGCCACCCAAATGTCAAGTGAGGTAATTTGAGAGTTAATGAAGTAATTCTTTTTGTTTGTCTTTTCATGTAATAACTTATATTTCACCTCTTGACCTAACCTTAGGCCCAACACATTACACCTATCAATACCCATTTTGATAGTTGTCCATATCCATACCTAATATTTTTACATTATATCCAGATTTAGACACATATATGGTAATACTTTTTTTGAGTTTGGGTAGAGCCTATATTCTAAAATACCAACGGATAAAATTTTAATATGCAAAAATGCATCTTTGTTCGTTAAATTAAAGTTAGTAAATTTCTAAACTTTTGCTAAGTTTTAATACGACTATTTATCCGCTCAAATTTGAAATAATTATGTTGTACTTCATTAATTTATAAATATTGTAATTGAATAAACTTTTCAAATTGATTAATATATTTAATAATAGATGGCATTAATATAAATATATCGTATTATTAATAGTCAAGGGTATTTTTATTAATTTTTAGTTAATTTAAAGGATCATCTAAAGATTGGGGGTAAATAAAAATTTGTTTAGTTTAGGGGGTAATTGATGAGGGTAAAAAAAATATGATATAATATTAGAGATAACAAAATATGTCTAATATAAAAAAGCAAAAATATAACTACCAAAATAAAATGGAGAATTGGAAGCTAGATAAATTAAATCAAATTTATCTAATAAGATGAACCCGAAAAGGCCACCTTTAATAATAATAAAGTATAAATAGATAATAATAATAACAATAACAATAATAATAATAATAATAATAATAATAATAATAATAATAATAATGTTAAATTATATTTTACCATCTGAACTATACTCGTTTTTATATTTTGCCATCAAAAAATTTTTTTGTGTCAATTTATCATCTTAATTTTGCAAAATTTGCACTTTGCAATATATGATCTTTTTTTACTGATGATTCTGCCATAAAAACATCACTTATTTTGCATATATGAAAACTATCATATTACATAACCCTTAAATATCACATGTGCACTGCATGTTATTTTTTTGACAAAAATATTGGTTAAAAAACAATTATAAATGGCAAAATACAAAATTTTATAAAATTGAGATAGTAATTTGACCAAAAAAAAAAAGATGCCAAAATGTAAACGGTCGTAGCTTGGATGGCAAAATGTAATTGACCCTAAATAACAACAACAACAATTAGTGGTCGTGACACACTCAATCTATATACAAAATATGCAAAAATTCGCTTTAGAAAGTTTTGACATAAATTTTTTTTGTGGACTAAGTTGACAATTTTGTTTTACTAATTTTCAAATTGTCGTATGATTTATAATTTTTCAATTTTTTTTAGAAAAAAGTACAATAAAGGTAAAGTTGATAATTCTAGACATCAATCGATGGATTACATAATTTTATCAAATATTAAGGGATTTGTATTTTTTAAATAGTAATAAATATTTATAATTATGTTAAATTTAAAAAAAAAATCTTTGTAATTTATCCTTTTTTTAATAGACCGTCTTACCCTGACCCCTAGATAGGCAAGTATACAACAGTTTGCCCTATCTATAATTTTGTATGCCTAGTGAGAAGCACGTGCATAGCATGTGATTCATATTATTTGAATAAGTTTATTACATTATAATTATAAAATAAATTTATAAATAAAAATATATTATAAAACTTAAAAAATATTGTTTTTACAAGTAAAGCGTACAGTTAAAAAAAATAATTTTTTCTCCACTTTATTATTATTTTATATTATAAAAGTTATATTCTTTTCTACATGTAATATATGCATTTTTTTAATATAAGTAAATATTAATTCTATTAATGAATTCGTTCTAAGATAATTACTATACATGCACAAAAAAACACACAAAAAGTCATGTATATGTATGTATGTATACGATATACATTGGCTATGATTGATATAGTTATTTGAGGATGTAGAACAGTGGGAGGTGGGAAGTTAATAAATAATTAATTGATTAAGTTAAATATTAAAAATTATATAAGTTAACAGACTAAAAAGTGAGACATCAAAATGGTACTCACTTAATAATAAAGTACATATAGATATTTATATTTTGTTATTGTAGTTATTCGATTTCTAAGTTTGAATTATAGTTTTATGAAACTTATTAAATGAAAGTCATATCAATCATTTGAAAGGATAATTATGAAAAGAAGTAATTAAGAATTACTAACAGTTTTACTATAGATTCAGTTCCAATTTATTTTTAGATCTATATTATCATGTATTTGAAATATGTTTCCTATTTAGTTTAACAATGGTTATTCCTGTTTAGAAATAATTTTTTAGAATTTTAGCTATGGTTTTTAAATGGTGTTGTTTTTAAATTTGTAACATTTTATTTGCAATTACTAAAATCGTTCTCATTTTTTGTAATTATATGATTTTAAAATAATTTATAATATATAATTAATTATTAAATTTAATTATATATATGAGTTTAATTAATTGAACAAATATTAAATAATGGAATACAATAAACATTATAAAACATGAATAATTAGTGAAAAAATATTATATTCAAGCAAACATTATCCAATTACAAAATGTAAAAAAATGGATGTTGGGGATCAAAACTGTAATGGGTTTATATTGTTGGACTAAAATCAAACAAATGATAATGCTTGGGGACCAAAAGTGTAATTATCCCACCAATTTCCCTCTATTTTCCGCCTCACGTGAGTCACATGTAAGACTCCTCCATCAAGTTTAACAGAAAGATAGCGGCAAGAACGAAAAGTTTAAAAAAAATAGATATTTGAAGACTAAAACTGTAAAAGACCTATATTTAAGAATCAAAATCGAATAAGTGATAATATTTGAAAATCAAAAGTATAATTATCCCCCAAACCACAAATGATCAAACATATTAAAAGCTTTAAATTAAAAACACATTGAAAACACACACACACACACAATATGTAGGACCATTAAGAATTTGGTTGATCCATTAAATTCCAACCCTTTATAAAGTTTTGTCCCTTAAAAGAACATCCCAATAATTCGGAGCTCAATATTTGAGATATTAAGTTTAAAACTCATTGAAAGCGTGTGCAAATAAGCGCATAGGCGCATGAACGAATAAAATAAACCAAAAAATAAAACCCTCTTTAAAATTTCAGCATCTAGGCACTTGGGTTCTAAATAAAAAATAAAGTTAGAGAAAATGAGAAATATATGAACAATAAGCATATTAAATTATTTCAGAATTGCCATGAGATTTATCTACTGTACATTGAAGTTTCCATTGTTCCATCAAAGATATAAAACTTCTCAACTGAGTTCTACATATGCATACAAACAAAACAAGTATTCTTCTTACACACCAGCCAGCCAAATTACTCACCCATAATTATAATCAATAAGCACATGATGAAGGTGAGATACAGAACATATAACAAGTCTGTAATAATGTATAATCAGAGAGACATGTAGATTGTTATTACCTCTATATACTATAAATAGTAATACATAAACAAACATATGAAAAAATGATTGTCTTGTTTTGTCTTAGAGAACGAACCCCCGGGCGGTGGGGCTCAATAATGGTTCATAATTTTCATGAAACGCCACCGATGTATCCAGCCTGTGTTGTTCTTTTCTCCACCTTGTGCCATAATGCGTCATCGGTGGCGCCTCATGGTATGTTCAAATCTGCGTTGTTAGCTATCATTTATCCTCTTCAATACCAATAAAGAAACGTAGACGCAAACCTTTCTCAGCAATTTTAGGCTTATCATGACTTGTATGTGCATGAGTTCTTTAGGGAGATTGGGACATTCAGTTTCTTGGCATCAAAGACAATCGAACACTCAATCTTGTTGTGGAATCTAGGCTTCACCAATTTACCCAAAACATAAGCTCTCGATCGAAGTGTAAAGTCCAACTTTAGTGGCACCGGCAAGGTTGTAATCCCTGTTGGGGTGCTCAGACTAGCTCCACTTCCATACAACGGAATCTTGTCGCCGATCACTGTTACAGTAACATTTTTCACACCTCTTCTTCCTTCATAGAATTTCTTCATCTGCAAAACCCAATTCACATTGTCATTCAAGAGCCGAATCAAGTAAACAACGCATGCCAAAACGATTTCAGCAAAGCAAAACAAAAATTGCAAGGCAAACTTGAGTTGCTTCTTAACAAATTCATTTTCTAAAACCTCTCATCTTAGAACATGCTGATTCTGGTATTAGAATGCCACAGAATCATTGGACTTACATCTCCAGAGCCAATGGTGAGCTGCGAGTAGGAGAGATCCAGCGGAGTGGATGAAACATGAACCCCGAAAAATGTACCGGTATTTCTGAAAGTAAACTTCACGGTCGAGTTCATGGAGATCATATCTGTTGAAACTCCAGTATCATCCGACCCAGCTTGAACCACAAACCTCTCAATTTTAATACTCTGCCAACAAAATTTATCACAACCTCATTTCAGAGTTCAACATTTCACATTAACAAGGTAAATCAAATGGCTAGAATTATGATTTTTCATCAAGAACGCTAGACAACACCATAAGACATTTGTCGGTCCACCCACTGCAGACGCATACCATAAATTCAGGTCAAATAATACATCAAGAAAAAACTTAAGTTTCCACATAATTGCACAAGATTAATCTCGATCGCTAGTGTTTGCATAAATCCTCAATGCATAGAACAGAGCGTCTGAACTCGAATTACAAACACAATCCCACAAATCCAGTAGTCCATAAGCAGCACTAAAATGTCATAATCCACATAAGAACAGACATCTAAATTATCTTTAAGCCGAGAACAATATGAATTACTATAGTTAACTCAGACCCACTTTATAATTCAAATGAAGCAATCAAGAAACATCTGAAAATTTAATCAGCGTATGCAGACAGGCAAGCAACTATCCCACTGTTCAATGCTCAATTTGGAACATGAGAATTGAGAATTTAAGAATGAACTCACCCTCATAGTGATCTTGGGCTTCTGAGGTTTACTGGCGCCCCACAAAATCAAAGCAAAAAACGAGAAAAGCACAAAGAAACCCACAACAAAAGCCAGAATATAGCACCGGCGGGGCAGCCCTTTGCTCGACTCCTCATCTTCAAGTAGCCCTTCCTCTTCTATCACATCACACTCCTCCCGATTCTTCTGCCCGCCCTTCCCGTGACCCCTCCCGCCTGATCCGACGTCGTTCGGGGAAATCTTCCTCGATCCGGGCTTCAGCGAGCCCGAAAAGCGGCTGGTGGATGACTCTCTGGAGTGGCGACCCACGGACGAGTGTGAGTGCGGCGGCGAGCCCATTGGGCTGCCCATCACCGGGGTCGAGTGGAACGACATCGTAGTCTTCTCCCCGTCGTGCGAGTCGCGGGACGGGCTCTGCACGTAGTACACCGGCCGCCGGTTCTGGTCCGGCGACGACGGAGCCAAGCTGGTCACCTCTGAATCCGTCTTGGCGTGCATTTTTAATGTGTAATCTTGTGAAAAATCTTGTTGGGTATCTGAATTTTGGGTCAGTCTGAACTCTGAAGTCTCTTACTGATTCAGAGCAGAGATTTGAAGAGTGAAATGGGAAACTTGTGCGTTCCCGTGGACAAAGACTGTTGAGTTTTTGCAGTGGGACACTCACTGCTTTCAACGCCTAAACATATAACCAAATTCTTTCCGCGTTACAGTTAAAAATAGTATATATATAACAAAATCATTTCTTTTTTTTCCTAAAAAGAATTTAATCACAAAATTGGAAAAATGCCTCTTAATCTTGTAATAATTATTAGAGTTATGTAAATATTCTATTTCTCTAAAAATATTGTTCTCTCTTTTTTAAAAAAAAAATATTACAGTCAATTACGTCATTCAATATATTTAAATTTAATTGATTAAATATATCAATACTTTTAAATTTAAATTTAAATTAAAATTTAAAGAAAACAAACAAATAAGGATAAAGAAACTACTCTAATATATATTATATATATATATATTATATATATATTTTCATATTTATTAAATCGAACTCACAATCTTTTAGTTATGAGACTTCAATCATACCACTTGAGTAAAACCTCATTGGCCTAAACTATTATTACAAATCTATCGAGCGCAAAATAGTATTAATTAATTTTGAACCCAACAATAGTATTTATTTTTAAAAAATCTCAAATTATATTAAAATTTCATAATTTAAATTATACTACATAGATTTAGATAAAATATGATCATATCAATTATTATTTCACTACAAAAAAAAAAAATAATTTATCAAAATAGCAACGATTCTATAATTAAAATGGAATGAGAACTGCTAAAGATGCCTAATCGTAGAAGTTGAGTTCACCTGTTCGAGTTCTATCAATGCGTGTGTCGATTCACTCTAATATTAATTATAATTAGTTATTGATAATTAAAATTTATTATATAATTATAATTATTATTTTTTGACTGGTAATTACAATCAATTTATTAAAAACATGAAAACTAATTTATTTTTTCTATTTTTCTTTCAAACGAATTTTGAAAAAAGAAAAAGAAAAAACCACCGACTGGAGTGTGGGAAGGTATGTGACAGCTACAAAAGAGTTGGCAGTACAGCTTTTTTTAAGCTGGGAGCTGTCCCACGGGCTTAAGGAAGGTTCCATACTTTAATGTGTTTTTTACTGTAATCTTCTGGCCGTTAGATCTTTTGACAATTATGCCCTAATAATTCTAATTCTGTCTCAATCCTCAAAACCAAAAAGCAAACAAATAATAAACTCTTCTTCAGTCAATTGACAAACTATATAATATAATAATTAAACATTCCCCGTGTATTTTTTTTTCATTTTTTTTAAAGAAACATGAATAAAATTTTTTAAAATACTTGGCGTAAATTACAATGATTTTTCCTGAAATTTAATATAATTACGAATACCTTTTCGTTGTTTGAAAAATTACCAATATCTCCCTGATTTCAGCGGTCATCTAACAATTAGCCCATTCCGTAAGTCTCCGTTACGTTTTTATCCATTTTTTTTGAACTGATCGAAATACTCTTATGACTAAGTGTGTCATTTTTTTTTTAATAATTTTTCAAAAAATTTCATCCACGGTATCCAATTTTTTTTTAAAAAAAAGAAAAAATACAGTAAAGGTATAATCGATAATTTTATACCTCCATCCAATGATTATATAATTTTATGAAATAAGAGAAAGGTACTTGCAATTTTTCAAACAATAAATGAGTATTCATAATTGTACCAAATCTCAAGATTCGTACCCCTAAAAGTATGAAAATATCAGACAGTGTAAATTATATATATTTAATATAAAAATATCAGAATTTTTTTCTTAGGCGAACAAGAATTATACGGTATTAATAGTTCAATCTTATGTTATATTGGGTTTTTGTATAATTTTTTTTTTAGTATTTTTGTCCTAATTGTTGGGTGATTTTTCCCTACTTTTTCGAATAATTGATTGTAAAAGAGTGTTTATATTCGTTTAATTGATTTTCTTACAATAATTTATTTTGCAAAATTGATTTTTTAAAGTCGTGGTTGGTCAAAATCTCTAAATTTTAATACTTTTTTTTTTAAAAAATTTTATACTATATATTAGGCTAAAATGCATTTTACCCCCCCTTGTTGTTGAAAAGCTAAAAGCCCCCCTGTGTTTTCGAAATAGGCTAACCCCCCTTTGTTTTGTAAAACTCAGCAAAAAACACCCCGTTAGTAATAACGGAAGGCGTTACACGCGCCCCTTGTGCGTTTGGGCATGTTTTTTACTGATTTTGACTTTATTTTGAATGTTTTTACTAAAATACCCTCATGGTATTTATATATTCACATGTATGTATTTTTATTTGTTTTGAGTGATTCTTTTGTATTTTCATCTATTAAAAAATAAATAATATATTGACCTAAAAACTTGAAAAAAAATATATATATTAAATTAAATTATAAATCAAAATTATAATTAAATCATTTTTATAATTGTAAAAATTGAAATTTAAAAATTATAATTGTGAAATCTTTTTAATTATTTAAAATATCTAATTAATTCAATTTAAGTATAATAATTATTAAAATTATTTTTTAATTAATTAAATATATATTTTATTTAGTTAAAAATATTAATTAACTATTATAATTATTTAAAATTAGTGTAATAATTATATATAATTAATATAATTTAAAAAGAAAAAAGAAAAAACTGTGGCGACGGCGATGGCCGCCGCCCCCACAAAAAAAGGGCGACGGCGTCGCCACAAAAAAGAGCGACGGCGATGCCGTCGCCTTCGCGGGTCTGGGCGTCGCCGTCGCCATTTCCTTGTTCTGGGCGACGTCGCGTCGCACAGATTTCGGATGGAGAGTGGACGAGGGAGGCGGTGGGGGTTGCGCAGGGGGGGCGGGGGAGAGGTGGAGGTGAGGGTTGCGCAGGGGGAACGGCGTGAGGCGGCGGGCTGGGGCTGGGTGCCGGTGTCGGTGATTTGGGGGGTGGTAGGGGTGCCAGTGATTTTCCTCTGCGCACGGCGAGAGGCAGCGAGCCGGGGTGAGGTGCCGGTGATTTCCCCTGCGCACGGCGAGGCGGCGGGCTGGGGGTGGGTGGGGGTGCCGTGTCGGTGATTTGGGGGTGGGGGTGGGGAGGTGCCGGTGGTTTGGGGGAGGGAGGAGGGGAGGGGGAGGGGTTGGGGGATTAATTTCGTTTTTACAATACATATTTTTAAGTAATAAAATATCAGCCATTGATACATTTAAAATCTAATGGTTAAAATTAATTGATTAGATCTGACGGTTCTGATATAATTAATACAAATCTAACGATTATTAAAATACGAAATAATATATATTAAATAAGGGTATGACGGTCATTCTTAAAAAAAGTTAACGCCGTTAGATATATTTAACGGAAATGGGCGATTGAGCTACATTTAAAAAACACAGGGGAGTTTTTAGCCTATTTTTAAAACAGAAGGGGGTTTTTAGCGGACTTTTTAAAACACAGGGGGTTTTATGCATTTTAGCCTATATATTATAGGTCAAAATTAAAAAAAAATACTTTTGATAGACAAAATATGAATAGACTAATATGTGTCATGTATGTACCTATACTTGTTTATTTTATATAATAACTCTCTTTCTAATTAATTCATCATATCAATATTTTTTTTTAATTCATATACATTTAAAATTCATTTATTTTATTTATTGTATTAATAAAAAAATAAACTTATGCACACACATCCAACGTACTTCAACCGCTAACACATATTATTGCACTTTAACAAGCCAAAAGTGATTATCCCATAGGTGTTGCTAGGCTCCTCCAAAATCGTGTTATCAAAAACGCGAATTTAGTTATCCAAAAGCTCTTGTCCCTACAATTGAGTATAGAAGTAATTTTGACACCTCTTGGGTCAAACTCACCCTAAATTTGATTAGATTGATGATGCGTAATTAGTGAACATAATTAAATTTAATTAAGAATTAAGGGGAAAGAGTGGGGTGCATAAAGTTATGGGGCGCAACATGTGAAAGCATGTGGGATGTAAAGCATGTTCCTCCTATCATCAATCATATCTATCCAAAAGCTTTTTACTTTATGTTTTCCTTCATTTTAAAGGTATAGTGGTTAATGCTTGGGTGGTGGTGTGAGGAATTTATTCATGGGGGTGGTAGTGTAGTTATTGCTTCGTTTTTTTATTGACTATCTTCTTCTCTCATCTTTAATTTTAGGGTAAATTGCATAAAACTTTCTAGTGTTTTTAAAATTTAATTAAAAAAATTTTGTGTTAAAAAAATAGCTAAAAAAACTCCTGTATTTTTTAAAATATTGCATACTCTCCTCTTCCGTTAGGTTAGCCGTAACAGCGTTAAATTTTTGTTGAATTGATAGTTATACCCTTCTTATAACAACCGTTGATATTTGAATGTAAAAAATGAACGGTTCAAATTTTAAGTAATTTAAATATATTTATTTATTTATATATATTTATAAATGCATTATATATAATATAACTCTGTATATAATATATATATATATATATATTATATATATATATATATATATAATATATATATATATATATGAGCAAGGCCATGGACGTAGGCGGCGAAGCTGTGACTGCCCAAAACATCTAGGCGACGTTGCCGCCGCCTGCGCACAAAGGGGCGGCAGTGACATCGCCCCATCGCTGGGGCAACATCGCCCCATCGCTGTGGGGGCAACATCGCCCTGGATTTGGGCAATGATCCGCCGACGAAGAAGAAGACTGGGATTAGAGGCAACATGCCCCTGGATCAGGGCGATGTTGCCTCTAATCCCAGTCTTCTTAGAAAAGAGACAAACATAAAAAAAATAATAAAAAAACGTCGCCCCCCCATTGTGGAGGCGACATCCCCTAAGGCCGGCCTAATGCCCAGGTTCTGGGCGATGGAGGCAGTCTTCTTCTTCACCGACGGAAGAAGAAGAAGATAAAAAAATTAAAAATTAAAAATAATAATAAAATATTAAATATTTAATTTAGATATATATATTAATAATTTTAATATAAATACTAATTTACATTTTATTAGTATATTTTGGTAAATAAATATTAAAATTTATTTTATTAAATTATTATTTAATTTAATTAATAATATATAATATTATAAGTGATTTTGATTTATATTTATATAAATTTTAAGTTAAAGAATGAATTTTATAATATGTGCACATTATCAAACAAAAGGCACAAATTGGGCATTTTGCCCACTTAAAAGACCTCAGAATCGATGAAAAACAAGGACTACTTGTACAGGCCTCGAGTGTGGCTCACTCGCCATTAGTTTCTAATGGGGATGGAGTTTTTTGCTGTATTATAGATAACACAGGGTTTTTTTTTTGCCTATAAATATAACATAAGGAATTTCGCATTATTTCTCTAAAACACACGGGTGTTATGCAATTTACCCTTAATTTTATTGTACTTCTGTTTGGAGATACTTACCTTCCTCCTAATATTGTTTGTATGTTCAATTTGATTTATTTGAAATTTACATGGAAAAAATTTGAAAAATAAGGGTAAATATAGTTATTTAGGATCATTTTAGTCCTTAGCTTCATTGTTTTATTTAGCATTTCTAGTTTTGAGTTTTTGTTTCAATTTGACCATTCTGACTACTTTTTTTACGAAAATATGGCCGAAAAATAGTTATGTAATCAACACATGGCTTGGTCTGTAGGGGCATCATTCTCGCTACCAGCCAGATCGACAAAATCAGGAGCCTTATTCGAGCTCTCACCTAAAACTTTCACTTCAGTATTTTCGTCACTATCATCAACATATGGAGCTCGCGAAATGCTTTCATCCTGTGTACATTTCAAAACTCCTCGAAATCACCATTTGTCTCGAAAATAGTTGTCAACCCATCCTAGGCCAGTTTCGCACGGTAGCGATAAGTTTTGGCAAAGGGACACGCATAGCAGAAAAATTGTAGTTAAGTGAATGTTTGTTTTTTTTTAAAAACCCAAAAACATAAAGAACGGATTGCTCTGTTGTGTGTCTCATGTACCCGTATTAACCGTTTCTAGTCTTCTTTCTCATAAATAAGACGATTGGAATTAACCTTCCATGTGAACGCTTCGTCCTGCAATATCGTTCGGAATATCTAAAAATGCAATCGCAGTATCCGTAATCTATTATCATAGATATCCATTGGCCATTGACGATTGGCGTATACATTTACGGCTTCAGCGGCGAAACCCAGTGCAACGTGATTTGGTCGTATTTCATCTGTGTGTCAGTAAAAGGTATTGATGAAGGCTTTGTCAACCTCCTTCGTCCAAGCCGTTGTCTAGAAGTACCTGGATTGTCCCATAGGACGTTTCATATTCACCATAATTTTAATTTCAATTTTAATTTTAATTTTACTGCTTTAGGTACCTATGTATGTCTATTTAATTTCATAATTTTATTCTTTGACAATATTTAATTTTTGTCATGTTTGCAGTTAATTAGTTTTAAAAAAAAAATTGTTTTTTTGTTGTTATAATTTAAATCAAAATCCAATTTTGTTTATTTTGGAAATGGTGTTTTTACCATAAAGATTTTTCATTAATTCTACATTTTCTAATTCTGACCTTTGTGCATCAACACTTAGTATGAAATCAAAGTGTATTATGAATTTATATTAACATCCAAAAATTATTTAAATTTGAAATCGTTACCAGACAGCAGTATGCAATAAAAGTGTATTATGAAATATTGTAAAACATCCATAGATTTTTTAATATCCTTGGCTAAATGTTTCTTTTTTGTGGTCCATTATAAATCACAAAAGAAAACATTTTATATTGTATCTGGTAGTGAACAACAAGTCATATATAAATACGGTGCGCATAATATAAATTTTTGCAATGATATAATTGATAACCATAATGTCTATTTAATTAAACGCCTGCATACCACTAATAGTATATAGGGTTTCTCCAATCACATATTTTGTCATGTTTAATGCTCCCAACTTTACAAAACATGAGCACAAAACCACATGTCTAGCATTTACGCACAGGAAGCTATATGAGATACCACCACTTCGTGCAGAACAATAAAGCGTTTTTCGTACACTACTCTTAGATAGCAAAAAAACTGACCAAAAAATGAAACATCTATTCAAGTGCCACAACGGTTCCCCATCATTCTCGTTACCAGTTAGATCGACGAAATCAGGAGCCTTATTCGAGCTCTCACCTAAAACTTTCACTTCAGTATCTTCGTCATTATCATCAACATATGGAGCTCACGAAATGCTTTCATCTTGTGTACATTTCCAAAACTCCTCGGAATCACCATCTATCTTGAAAATAGTGTCACCCCATCCCAGGGCACAGGTAAATAAGCTTTGGCGAAGGGACACGCCTAGCAGAAAAATGGTAGTTAAGTGAATGTATGTTTTTTTTTAAAAACCCAAAAAAAAAGAACGGATTGCTCTATTGTGGTCTCATGTACCCGTATTAACCGTTTCCAGTCTTCTTTCTCAGAAATAACACGATTGGAATTAACCTTCCATGTGAACGCTTCGTCGTGCAATATCGTTCGGAATATCTCAAAATGCAATCGCAGTATCCTTAATCTATTTTCGTAGAAATCCATTGGCCATTGACAATTGGCGTATATGTTTACGGCTTCAGCGGCGAAACCTAGTGCAATGTGATTTGGTCGTATTTCATCCGTGTTGCCAGTAAAAGTGTTGATGAAGGCTTTGTTAACCTCCCTCGTCGAAGCCGTTGTTTAGAAGTTCCTGGATTGTCCCATAGGACGTTTCCTATTCACCATTCTTCCAGCCTTGCAAGAGAGCACTAAGTTGGGTGACTTTTGTGTTATGAAATGGTTGAACCGTGTAGTAAATAAATTTATGAAGCATGTTATATATTTCAACTCCGAATATTCATATGTACCTCTCGCTATTTTGCTTAAAACTACGTGGAATATATAACGACGCCTTGGGCAATTTTTATATTACAATATGTTGACAAAAAAAATGTAATTTGATGTTCCAAAATCAAATTATACAGATTGAAAATACATTTGTGACATTTGCTACTTTAGTTGCCTATGTATGTCATTTATCATAATCGTTACGTTATTGGCTGCTTTAGTTAATATGTGGGTACTTGTGTTCTCGTTTAAGCATACGTTCTCTTCATCGGGTTATGTGTTTGCCAGTTACGATGAGACGAAGGCAGAAAATCACATAAATAATTTTTGGGGTGTTTTTTTTTTTAATAGAATGATGCACAAAAAATACCCAAGCACATATAACAAGTGGTGTCCATTTTTTTTCATTCATAATAACTTGATGTTCAATTTTTTAACTTTGTAGTTTATGTATATGTCAATTTTGTATGTCTTAATAGGATATTGAAGTCCACAAGAAATGAAAAATAGAAATAACAAGTGTATATTTTATAATTTTATTTAATCTCATAATTTTATTCTTTGACAATATTTAATTTGTCTCATGTTTGCACTTAAGTAGTTTTGACAAAAACTTTCTGTTTATGTTGTTATAATTTAATCATAAAAAATCCAATTTTGTTTATTCTGGCAATGGTGTTTTTAACATAAAGTTTTTTTCATTAATTCTACATTTCCTAATTTGACCTTTGTACAACATACTTAAGTATGAAATCAAAGTGTACTATAAATTATTATATACCATTCAAAAATTATTTAAATTTGAATTTTCAGCAGACAGCAGTATGGAATGAAAGTGTATTATGAAATATTACATAACATCCGTAGATTTTTTTAATATCCTTGGCTAAATGTTTCTTTTTAGTGGTTTGTTATACATCACAGAAAAGAACATTTTATATTGTATCTGGCAGTGAACAACAAGTCATATATAAATATGGTGCGCATAATATAAATTTTCGCAATGATACAATTGATAACCATAATGTCCATGTAATTAAACGCTTGCATACCACTAATAATATATTGGGTTTATCCAATCACATATTTTGTCATGTTTAAAACTCCCAACATTACATAACATAAGCACAAAACCACATGTCTCGCATTTACTCACAGGAAGCCGTAGGAGATACCACCACTTCATGAAGAATGGTAAAGCGTTTTTTCTTACACTATTCTTATTTAACAAAAAAACTGACCAAAAAATGAAATGGCTTCTATTCAAGTGCCACTACGGTTCCCCATCGTTCTCGCTACCAGCCAGATAGACGAAACCAAGAGCCTTATTCCAGCTCTCACCTAAAACTTTTGCTTCAGTATCTTCGTCACTATCACAACATATGGAGCTTGCGAAATGCTTTCATCTTGTGTACATTTCCAAACTCCCCGAAATTACCATCTGTCTCAAAAAAAGTTGTTAACCTATCCCAGGCCAGTTCCGCACGATAGCGATAAGTTTTGGCGAAGGGAAACGCCAAGCAAAAAAATGGTAGTTAAGTGAATGTATGTTTCTTTTAAAAAAACCCAAAAAAATAAAGAACGGATTGCGCTATTATATGATCTGACGTACCCGTATTAACCGTTCTAGTATTTTTTTCTCATAAATAACACGAATGTAATTAACCCTCCATGTGAATGCTTTGTTGTGCAATATCGTTCAAAATATCTCAAAATGCAATCGCAGTATCCGTTATCTATTCTAGTAGAAATCCATTGGCCATTGACAATTGGCATATATGATTACGGTTTCAGCGGCGAAACCCAGTGCAACGTGATTTGGTCGTATTTCATCTGCGTGCCAGTAAAAGGTGTTAATGAAGGCTTTGTCAACCTCCTTCGTCCAAGACGTTGTCTAAAAGTACCTGGATTGTCCCATAGGACATTTCGTATTCACCATTCTTCCAGCCTTGCAAGAAAGCACTAAGTTGGGTGACTTTTTTGTTATGAAATAGTTGAACCATCTGGTAAATAAATTTATGAAGTAGGTGATATATTTCAACTTCGAATATAGCATACGTACCTCTATCCCTATTCATTTGCATAAAACCAACTGAAATGTATAACGACGACTTGGGCAATTTTTATATTACAATATGTTGACAAAAAATATATGACTTGATGTTCCAAAATCAAATTATAAAGATCGAAATTACATTTGTGACATTTGCGGCTTTAGTTACCTATGTATGTCATTTATCATAATCATTACCTTATTGGCTGCTTCAGTTAATATGTGGGTACTTGTGTTCTCATTAAGCATACGTTCTCTTCATCGGGTTATATGTTTGCCAGTTACAATGAAATGAAGGCAGAAAATCACATAAACAATTTTTGGGATTTTTTTTTTTAATAGAATGATGCACAAGAAATACCCAGGCACATATAACAAGTAGTGTCCATTTTATTTCGTTCATAATAACTTATTGTTCAATTTTTAACTTTGTAGTTTATGTATATGTAAATTTTGTATGTGTTAATAAGATATTGAAGTCCACAAGAAATGAAAAATAGAAACAACAAGTGTTTCTTTTATAATGTTTATTTAATCTCATAATTTTATTCTTTCACAATATTTAATTTATGTTTCCACTTAAGTAATTTTGACAAAAACTTTCTATTTATGTTGTTATAATTTAATCATACAAAATGCAATTTTGTTTATTCTGGCAATGGTGTTTTGACTATAAATGTTTTTTCATTAATTCTACATTTCCTAATTCAAACCTTTGTACATCGAAACTTAAGTATAAAAATCAATGTGTACTATGAATATTTGTATAACATCCAAAAATTATTTAAATTTGAAATCGTCAACAAACAACAGTATAGATGAAATTGTATTATGAAATATATATAAACATCCATAGATTTTTTAATATCCTTAGCTAAATGTTTCTTTTTGTGGTTCGTTATAACTCACCGAAAAAAATTTTTTATATTGTATCTGGCAGTGAACAACAAGTCATATATAAATACGGTGCACATAATATAAATTTTTGCAATGATACAATTGATAACTATAATATCCATTTAATTAAACGCCTGCATACCACTGATAATATATTGGTTTCTTCAATCACATTTTTTGTCATGTTTAAAGCTCCCAGCTTTACAAAACATAAGCACAAAACCACATGTCTCGCATTTACGCACATGAAGCCATATGAGATACCACCACTTCATCCAGAAAGGTAAAGCATTTTTCGTACACTACTCTTATATAACAAAAAAACTGACCAAAAAATGAAACATCTTCTATTCAAGTGCCACTACAGTTCCCCATTGTTCTCGCTACCAGCCAGATCGGCGAAATCAGGAGCCTTATTCGAGCTCTCACCTAAAGCTTTCACTTCAATATCTTCGTCACTATCATCAACATATGGAGCTCTCGAAATGTTTTCATTTTGTGTACATTTCCAAACTCCTCGGAATCACCATCTGTCACGAAAATAGTTGTCAACCCGTCCCAGGCCAATTCCGCACGGTAGCGGTAAGTTTTGGCGAAGGGGCACGCCTAGCAAAAAAATGGTAGTTAAGTGAATGTATGTTTTTTTTAATAAAACCCAAAAAAATAAAGGACGGATTGCTCTGTTGTGTGGTCTCATGTACGCATATTAACCGTTTCCAGTCTTCTTTCTCAAAAATAACACGATTGGAATTAACCTTCCATGTGAACGCTTTGTCGTGCAATATCGTTCGGAATATCTCAAAATGCAATCATAGTATCCGTAATCTATTATCGTAGAAATCCATTGACCATAGACGATTTGCGTATACATTTACGGCTTTAGCGGCGAAACCCAGTGCAACGTGATTTGGTGGTATTTCTTCTGTGTGCCAGTATAAGTTGTTGATGAAGGCTTTGTCAACCTCTTTCGTCCAAACTGTTGTCTAGAAATACCTGGATTGTCCCATAGGACGTTTCGTATTCACCATTCTTCCAGCCTTGCAAGAGGGCACTAAGTTGAGTGACTTTTATGCTATGAAATAGTTAAACCGTGTAGTAAATAAATTTATGAAGTAGGTGATATATTTCAACTTCGAATATAGCATGTAAAAGGTGTTGATGAAGGCTTTGTCAACTTCCTTCATCCAAGTTGTTTTGTAGAACTACCTGAATTTTCCCATAAGACGCTTCCGTATATACTTGGCATGTTCTTGTGCTTGAAACGAAATAGATAATTTTATTTATTTATTTTTTTATATTAATTTTTATTTAATTTGTAAAAATTGAATTTCAAAATTTCTGACAGAAATGGAAAAATATGACTATAAAAGTTATGCAAATTTTCTGTATAATGTCAACCATTACAATGTTTGAAAGAATTATGCAGCTTTTCTGCATAAATCTTGCAATTTTTTGTGAATCAATATGTAATTTAAATATTACAATGATTCGGAAAAAAATTCGGAATGCCTATAAATACTAAATGTCAAATGCCACATATCATCCCTGATTTCTGTATTCACATATATAAGTTTTATGTATGTTCTTGGTAGAAGTTTTAGAAATTGCTGTATGCAGATTTCAGGGAGTTTGTTGTATCCTAAAAGTAAATTGTTGGGATAATTACACTTTTGGTCCCCAAACATTACCACTTATTCAATTTGGGTCTCCAACATAGACCCGTTACAGTTTTGGTTCTAAAAAATTCATTCTTTCTTTTTACACTTTTCGTCAAACTTGATGGAGGAGCCTCACGTGTGACTCACACGAGGCGGAAAATGGAGGGAAATTAGCGGGATAATTACACTTTTGGTCCCCAAACATTACCATTTATTCGATTTTGGTCCTCCAACATAGGCCCGTTACAGTTTTTGATCTTCAAACACCCATTTTTTTACATTTTTGTAATTGGATAATTTTTATTTAATATCATATTTTTCGTTAATTATTCATGTTTTATAATATTTATTGCATTTCATTATTTAATATGTATTCAATTAATTAAACTCATACATATGATTAAATTTAATTATTAATTTTAATTATATAATTAAAAAATTAGAAAAAAAATTTAGTAATCGGACACAAAATGTTACGAATTTAAAAAAAATACCATTCCGAAAATCATTGCTAAAACAATTCTAAAAAGGTATTCCTAAACAGGAATAACCGTTCCTAAACTAAGTTTGAGTTGGAATATATTTAGGAACGGTTATTCTTATTTAGGAATATTTTTTTAGAATTATTTTAGCTATAGTTTTTGGAGCGGTGTTATTTTTAACTTTGTAGTTTATGTATATGCCAATTTTTATGTGTTAATATGATATTCAAGTTCACAAGAAATGGAAAATAGAAATAACAAGTATATATATTTCATAATGTTTATTTAATCTCATAATTTTATTCTTTGACAATATTTAATTGTGGGTAAATTGCATAGCACCCCCCTGTGTTTTAGTGAAATAGCGCGAAATCCCCCTGTGTTATATTTATAGGCAAGAAACCCCCCGTGTTATTTAAAATACAGCAAAATACCCCTTCTCCATTAGAAACTAACGGATAGTGAACCACACTCGCGCTTTGTGCAAGTTGTCCTTAGTTTTTGCTGATTTTCAGATTTTTTAAGTGGGCAAAATGTCCAATCTACCCCTTTGTTTGATAATGTGCACATGTTTTAAAATTCATTCTTTAACTTAAAAGTTTATATAAATATAAATCAAAATTACTTATGATATTATATATTATTAATTAAATTAAATTATTATTTAATTTAAAAATATTTTGATATTTTATTTATAAAAATACTAATTAAATATAAATTAGTATTTATTTGAATAATATATTATTATTTAGATATACTAATTAAGTTATCAATTTTTTAATTTATATTATTAAGTATTTATGATTTAAATATATTAATTAGGTAAATATTTATTTATAAAATATACTAATTAAGTATATTATATTAAAAGTTAAATATTTAATATATATATTTTTTTAAATAATCCTTCTTCACAAGCCGACGGAGAAGAAGACTGGGCGACGGAGGTCCCAGAACCTGGGCATCAGGGGCGATGTCGCCCCCACGGCAAGGGGGCGATGTCGCCCACACGGCAAGGGGCGATGTCGCCATTTAATTTTATTTTTATATATATTTATACTTTCTTCTCCGTCGGCGAAGAAGACTGGGCGACGGAGGTGGCCTCCGTCGCCCAGAACCTGTGATTAGGGGCGACATCGCCCTGGATCTGGGCGACGATCATCGCCCAGATACGGGGTGACGACACCGCCCCCTTTTGCGGGCGGCGAAGCCGTGGCCGCTAAACTTATATATATATATATATATTATATTATCTAATAATATAATATATATATATAAGTATATAAAAATAAATAAATACTTTTAAATTATTTTAGATCTGGACTGTTTATTTTTACATTCAAATATCAACGGTGGTTATAAAAAGGGTATAACGGTCAATTCAGTAAAAATTTAACGCCGTTAGGGTTTAACTAACGGAAGGGGAGAGTATGCATCATTTTGGAAAACACAGGGGTTTTTTTGCCTATTTTTTTAACACAGAGGGGTTTCGCGCTATTTTTTTAAAATACAGGGGGATTTTATGCAATTTACCCATTTAATTATTTTCATATTTGCACTTAAGTAGTTTTGACCAAAACTTTCTATTTATGCGGTTATAATTTAATCATACAAAATTCAATTTTGTTTATTCTGGCAATGGTGTTTTTACAATAAACTTTTTTCCTTAATTCTATATATTTTCTAATTCAAACATTTGTACAACAACACTTAAGTATGAAATCAAAGTGTACTATGAATTATTTATAGCATCCAAAAATTATTTAAATTTAAAATCATTAGCAGACAACAATATGGAATGAAAGTGTATTATAAAATATTATATAACATCCATAGATTTTTTAATATCCTTGACTAAATGTTTCTCTTTTGTGGTTCGTTATAAATCACAGAAAAAATATTTTATAATGTACCTGGCACTGAACAACAAGTCATATATAAATACGATGGGCATAATATAAATTTTCGTAACGATATAATTGATAACCAAATGTTCGTTTAATTAAAACATCTGCATACCACTACTAATATAGTGGGTTTCTCCAATCACATATCTTGTCATGTTTAAAGCTCTCAACTTCACAAAAATAAGCACAAAACCACATGTCTCGCATTTATGCACAGGAAGCCATATGAGGTACCACCACTTCAGGAGTGTTTGCGCGCGCTTCTGAAAAGCGCTTTTTAGCTTCTAGCTTCAAAAAAGCACTTTTGAAGTGTTTTCGATACCAGCTTCTGCTTCTTAAATGGCTAAAAAAAATGCTTTTATGGTAAAAGCTAGAAGCACCTTGGGGGGGTGCTTTTAGCTGCTTTGGCTTTTTTGTAAATAAATCCAATTTTATTTTTTATTACTTTACCCTTATTATAATAACCTTAATTCAATTTTATCTTTTTAAGTTATTTTTAAAATTATAGATTTAAAGTTGCTATCAAAGTTTTTAAATAATTTAAATTTTAATAATAAATTTACACTTTCACATATTTCATATTTTAAGTTTTTATATTTTATATGCTATATCATCTAATTATATTATTTCTTTCACATATTAATTTAATTAATAAAAATAATTAGTTTTTGCAATCATGCATGTTTAATTATTGTGTATGAATTAATCATTATATTACTTAATGAGATCATTATTAAATTAAATTAATATATTTTAATATTTTAAAAAATATAAATATAAAATACTAATCAAAATAAAAGTTATATTTTTTATGAAAAAATAAATATTAATGACAAACAACAAGAGAAATAATATGCAAAAGGATAGTATGTTTTTGACATATAGGGACAAAACAGTCTTTCATCAATTAAATTTATTTTGAAAGTGATTTTTCTCCAAACACTATCCAGTTTAGCTTTTATCTGCTTTTCACTTTTTTTTCAAACACTACTCACTTTTGATTCTGCTACAACTTCCAACTTTCTCTACAAAAATCATTTTTTTAAAAGTAGAAGTTTTTTGCAAACACTCCATTCATTAAGAACGGTAAAGCGTTTTTTCTTACACTACTTAGATAACAAAAAAAACTGACCAAAAAATGAAACGGCTTCTATTCAAGTGCCACTACGATTTCCCATCATTCTCGCTACCATCCAGATCGACGAAATCATGAGCCTTATTCAAGTTCTCACCTTAAACCTTCACTTTAGTATCTTCGTCACTATCATCAACATATGGAGCTTGCGAAAAACTTTCATCTTGTCTACATTCCCAAATTGCCCGGAATCACCATTTGTCTCGAAAATAGTCGTCAACCCGTCCCAGGCAAGTTCCCCATGGTAGCGATACGTTTTGGCGAAGGGACATGCCTATCAGAAAAATGGTAGTTAAGTGTATGTTTTTCTTAAAAAAAAAAAAGGACGGATTAGTCTCTTGTGTGGTCTCATGTACCCGGATCATTCTTTCCAGTCTTCTTTCCCAACAATGACACGATTTGAATGAACTTTCCATGTGAAAGCTTCGTCGTGCAATATCGTTTGGAATGTCTCAAAATGCATGCATAGTTCTCGTAGAAATCCATTGGCCATTGACAATTGGCATTTATGTTTACGGCTTCAGCGGTAAACTCCAGTACAACATGATTTGATAGTATTTCATCTATCTGCCTGTAAAAGGTGTTGATGAAGGCTTTGTCAACCTCCTTCATCTAAGCTGTTGTGTAAAAGTACCTGAATTGTCCCATAATACGCTTCCGTATATATATATATATATATATATATATATATATACTTGGCATGTTCTCATGCTTGAAACGAAATAGATAATTTTACTTATTTATTTTTTGAAATTATTATTTTTTAATTTGTGAAAGTTGAATTTGAAATTTCCGACAGAAAATGGAAGAAATATGACTGTAACATTTCCTCTTGAAAAGTTATGCAAATTTTTTGTATAATGCCAACCATTGCAATGGTTGAAAGAATTATGCAGCTTTTATGCATAAATCTTGCAGTGGTTGTGAATCAATGTGTAATTTAGATACTGCAATGATTCGAAAAAATGTTCGGAATGCCTATAAATACTAAGTGTCAAATACCACATATCATCCCTGATTTTTGTATTCACATATACAAGTTTTCTGTATGTTCTTGGTAGAAGTTTTAGAATGCAGATTTCAGGGAGCTTTTATATCCTAAAAGTGAATTGTTGGGATAATTATACTTTTGGTCCTTTAACATTACCACTTATTCAATTTGAGTCCTTCAACATAGGCCGTTACAGTTTTGGTCTTCAAACATTTATTTTTTTACACTTTTCATTAAACTTGATGGAGGAGCCTCATGTGTGACTCACACGAGGCGGAAAATGGAGAAAAATTAGCTGGATAATTACACTTTTGGTCCTCAAATATTACCACTTATTCGATTTTGGTTCTTCTAACATAGGCCCATTACAGTTTTGATCCCCAAACATCCATTTTTTTTTAACATTTTGTAATTGGATAATTTTTATTTTAATATACTATTTTTCGCTAATTATTCATATTTTATAATATTTATTGCATTTCATTATTTAATATGTATTCAATTAATTAAACTCATACATATAATTAAATTTAATAATTAATTTTAAATTATTATTTGAAATTATATAATTAAAAAATTAGGAACAATTTTAGTAATCGAAAACAAAATGTTACAAATTTCAAAAACAACACCCTTCCAAAAATTATAGCTAAAAAAATTTGAAAAAAGTATTCATAAACAGGAATAAACGTTCCTAAACTAAGTTTGGGTTGGAATATATTTAGGGATGGTTATTTTTATTTAGGAATACTTTTTTTTAAATTGTTTTAGCTATAGTTTTTGGAATGGTGTTATTTTTGAAATTTTTAATATTTTGTTTGCTGAAAGTGTTCCTAATATTTTTAATTATATAATTGTAAATAAGCCTTACAAATAACAATTAATTCTTTTTAGTAGTGAACAGATGCCTTCATTCTATGAGAGTAAAACTTTGTCAGATTTGTCACTAACCCACCAGACTCTGTCTGACACCGATGAGCAAAGCAGCATAATGGGCCCGTGTAAAATTATACTTCCAATTAACTTGGACCAGCCCAAATCTAATTGGGCCACTAATGCTGAAGGAAGAAGCCTAAAAAGAAGAAGAAGAAGAAGAGCAAATAGCAATAAATTTCAAAATTAATTAAAAAAATATTATCCTATCTAAACTCATTTCAAATAATATTAATTAAAAAAGCTAGTTTCAGAATAACTTTTGATTTTTTGTAACTTCTGATAATTATTATTATTTTTTTTTGACGATTTTAAATTGAGCAATATGTTATTATTATGTTCACAAGAAATCCAGAGTTTTCATTATTCGCATAAAATAATTTATCATATTCGACCTACAAAAATCTAAAAAGTATTTTTCCCGCCTAAGAAAGAAGCTCTAATTAGACGATTTTACAAATTTAAGGAATTACATGAGAAAAATAAACTTAAATTGACCACTTTCACATTTTTATTGGAATATGAGGTACTATTTTTTGACAAAAACTAATTTTTTAAGAATGTTAAGATCAAGAGATGAACTTAAAAATTAAAGTGATTTTAATCAAAATATAAGGACTAATTATATTATTTACCATAAAATTTACACTATTAATCATGAAACCTTAATATATACAATTTCACAAACCTAATTGTCAGCTAAAATATTTAGTTTGGCAATTCGTCCTATAATTTTAAAAATTTCACTACAAACAAAAATGGTTAGAATTTGCTAAATTGATTGAAAAAGTGCATATAGCATGCACGTGATCAGCTTAATTAGTTTTCTTTTTTTTTTTTTTGTTATTTTTTGTCTTCAATATATGAAATTTAATATTTACAAAACATAATTATCAAAATGAATTCAAAAAAACTAAAATTGTCATTGTACATATTTACATGACTAGAATTATAATTTTTCAAGCTAGGTTCCACCATCATGGTAATTTGTTTTTGTGGTAATTACATTTTGTCATCGGAATTATGAGCAGTTTTACACTTTGGCATTTTAAACTTTTTTTTTTTGTCAACTTACAATATAAACTTTATGCAATTTTACACTTTGCCGTTTATAACTATTTTTTCACAAGTTTTTTGTCAAAAAAAACATCACATGCAGTGTACATGTGATATTTAAGGATTATGTGATGTGATATTTTTTCACATATGAACAACATGTAATATTTTTTCGCAAAAAAATCAGCAAAAAAATGATCGTAAAGTGCAAATTTCACAAAATTGAGATGGCAAATTGATATTTAGATGCTAAAATATAAAAAAGAACATAATTCAGATGGCAAAATGTAATTTACCCTTTTCTTTGCACACAAAGAAATATGTTTATAGATAAAAGTGAAGAAGCTAGTTTATTAGATGTAGACTCAAATTAATCTCAATGTTCAACCTTATACTGCATAATTCCTATTGCTTATATTAATTTCTAGCATAATAATTAAGACCCTTAGAAATGTTAATAGTTATTAATGGTAGAACAAGTATATAATCATTGCGTTACATAATTTTTATATTGATTATGTATTGAGATTTTGACCAAATAATATTGATTTTTTATTTATTTAAAAATAACTTTATGATCAAATTAGGCAAAACTTAACTTAACAGTTTAGAAAAAAAAAAAGCATACAAATGAAAATTAATCTAGTTAAATTTGAGTAATATATAGAATAAATAAAATTTGTTCGAACTCAAATTATTAAAACTCATCAAATCAAAATTGAATGCAAATACAAATTCAAATGATATTTAAGAGATTTAAATGAATGTTGATTTCTTACGTCTTCATTCTGATTTTGAACTTGTCTCGATTTCATAATCACTTAATATTATATGTCCATCATTTCAACAAGTTTAAGATTCTTATTTAAAATTTTATGAATATCGGTTTGTCATTCAGACAAAATCATGTTTATTAGTTAAATTTTAATGATGATCAATTTGCACCTATTGAAATTTAAATATTTAGTTTTATTTTATCGAGCAACGGGTCATGAAAATCCATTAATAACTTGACTCGAATGTAAATTTAAAATTTGAAAATATTTACCTTTTTAAACATATTGCAAATAAAAAAAATGGGTAAGACCCAAACTCTACTCAATTTTATTGAATATAAATTGGATAAGACCCTATGGGTATTTATAGGGTAGGGTATGAAAAAATGGCCATGGGTATTTGTTGGGTCTAGGTCTAGGTCTCAGTAGGGTGAAACCCGCCCATTGACAGGTTTAGTTGTCGCAAACAATCATTGTCTGCGGCCACACAACGTTTGTTGACAGTGATTTTTGCTAGTATAGCTAAAACATTTGTTACGGTTAAAAGTCATGGCAAATGTTTTTAGCATGACTCGTAAATGTTGGCAAATAATTTTTTTATGGGGAAACAACTAATTTTTGCATAATTTTATTTAATCGTAATTAATAAATAATTATTATCACAGGTTTTACACATAATCATTACAAACCGTTGAAACGGGCAATACAAATAGTGTGGAAATGTCATTTTTCAACCTGTAACGTAGAGTTTTTCACTTTTGGTTCTATTGGTTACGAAATTCTCACTTTTGGTCTAATAATTTTTAAAAAATAATACTTTTTTCCCTTGACACATTTTCGTTATATATTATAATGGAACGTGTCATGTGCTTAACATATGTCTGTTAGAGCTTTTACACTTTTGTCCCATATGTTACGGGATTATCACTTTTTGTCCTATATTTAAAAAGCATTTTTTAACTTCAAAAAGTAGCAAAAAGTGAGAATACCGTAATCAACAAAACCAAAAGCGAAAAGACCCTAAGCTATGGGACAAAAAGTGTCATTTTCCCTATAATGGTTAATAATGTTCGCTAGTGTGGTAGATGGGGAATTTGTATGTCTTATAAATCCCTAAAACCTTATTAAAATAACTTTTCACGAAAAAATCTTACCAACTGAATCGAGACAGACAACACCTCACATTATGAGCGCATGTGAGTGAGATATGATAATTTTGTAGGGGAATGAGGGTATTGCATGGAGCTATCATCCATCCAAATCAAAAACTAACTTTAGAGCACCAATATGAAATAATTAAATGGAAATTCAGACTTCAATTTTCTCAACTTTTATGGATCTCCCCATCTTAATTAGTATAGTGGTGGAGTTTGGACACTTCTCATTCTTGTACACGTATATGAATACAACAAGAACATGAAGATGAGTATCCTGCACGCCTGGTCTGAACTCGACTTTGAGTGCACCAGGGAATGGGTTTCTATCACTCGGATCTGGATAAAAATAATCCATCACATGGCTCATCAAATAGTGGAGCAATTACATACCTTTTCCTACTGCTTTATGGATCATTCCTTAACAATTGTATAGAGTTTGACTAATTGGATCACTTCAATTGCTATCCATTGATAGATCAATTATATCTCGTAGAGGTATTATTGTTTACAATTTTATTAGCTATGAATTAAAATTGTGATAAATAACTATTACTAATTATGGTTAAATAAAATATGATGGGGATAATTTCACTTTTCGTACCCTAACTATACCCTAATTTCAGTTTTAGTACCCAATGTTTCCAAGTCATAAAAATTGATACCCAAAGTTAACGATTTTCATCCAAATGAATACCTCCCGTTAAATTGATCGTTAAATTTAACGGTCAAGCCATTTTTGGAGGAAAAAATAGACAGTAGTTTGTCTTATTAAGGGCATTTTTTTACTACTATTTCATTCACCACACAAATTAGAGTTGAAAGAGTCAAATTGAGGAAAATTTTGCAAAGAAGGATGAATAGAAACAGAAACTGAAAATAAATTGATGAACGATGAACAATTACACTTGTCAACAACAACACTTTAACACTTCAACGCTGAAGAAATTGGGACATCTCAACCCCAGCCTCAAGAGATCAACCATAATGAAGTGTTGAAGTGTTGAAGTGTTGTTGTTGACAAGTGTAATTGTTCATCGTTTATCAATTTATTTTCAGTTTCTGTTTCTATTCATCATTCTTTGCAAAATTTTCCACAATTTGACTCTTTCAACTCTAATTTGTGTGGTGAATGAAATAGTAGCAAAAAATGCCGTTAATTAGACAAACTACAACCTATTTTTTCCTCCAAAAATGGCTTGACCGTTAAATTTAACGGTCAATTTAACGGGAGGTATTCATTTGGATGAAAATTGTTAACTTTGTGTACCAATTTTGTTGGCTTGGAAACATTGGGTACTAAAACTGAAATTAGGGTATAGTTAGGGTACGAAAAGTAAAATTATCCCAAATATGATGCAAAAATTTAACATATTCACCATAAAAATTATTTTTACCTTGGCTATGAGCCATGACAAATGTATTAGCCATATTCACAAAAACTACAGCCAATAACCGTTGCATGGCCGTAATCAATAATTTTTTACTACAGTTATTAATAACATGTGGAGCATCATCAAGCTCTTAAATGAGGGGTTTGGAGCGGACACGTTGCCTTGTTTCTGCAAATAACTCTAAATAATGTGATAGACATTATTTCACTTTTTATACTCAAAGTATACCTCTTTTTCAGTTTTAATACCTTAAGTTTCCAAGTCATCAGATTTAACACCTAAAGTTTTTAGTTTTTATCCACCTGAATACCCTCTATTGAGTTGACAGTTAAACGGTCAACTCGATTTTGGAGGAAAAATTAAGTGGAAATTTGTTTATGCAAGAGTATTTTTTACTTCTAGTTTACCCAACACACAAAAAAGAAATTCTATTTTAATTTTTTTTTATTTTAATTTTATGATTGAGAACAATAATTTTAAAAAAATTATATATTTAATCCAATTTCTATATAAAAAAAAACTATCAATTTTACTAAAAAATAGACATGACTCAGAACAAAATAGTCAACGACCACCAGTCAATTTCCCCAACTTATAAAAGGGAAAATGTCAACTTCAAAATATTGCATTCTTCATCCAATAAATAATATATAGGCCGAAATAAACAACGAGTTGATTTAGTGGCACACTATATGTACGTGAAAATGATATCAATCCATCACTCTCCCATGTCATAATCATGACTCGTATTCTTGTCTTTATAATTCTATTATACACATGGGACTAAATAGAAAAGGGATAATTTTATTTTTCGTATTTAAGTATATATATATTTTTTAATTTTAGTTTTTTAAGTTTTCAAATCATTAAATTTAATATCCAAATTTTTTAATTTTCATGTACTTTAGTACCTTCATTTAGATTGACCGTTAAAACAAACAGTCAACCCAATTTTGAAGAGTTTGCGCATGTTTGGCTGCATTTTATTCAACACGAACGATCAATCCAATTTTGTTTTAACGGTCAACTTAACGGAGAGTACTCAAGTGAATGAAAACTAAAAACTCTGGGTACCAAGTCTGATGACTTGAAAACTTGAGTTACTAAAACTGAAATAGAAATATACTTTGGGAACGAAAAGTGAAATTACCCCATGAAAATTATCCATATGATATATGGATAATAGAGTAAATAAAAATAAAAAACTATACTTTTTGGTATTTTTGGCCTTATACTTTCATTTTTCGGCCCAAAAACAAAATTGAACTTTGGAGAAGTTTCATACACATCGAGTTTATTTCACCTCCGCCTCTTCCTCTTAATTAAACACCAAATTATCTTTTATACATTCATTTTACTTCCACTTCTTTTACATTTCCATTCTTTAGCCCAAGCAAACACACTTTAAAATTTTCACGTTTGAGAATTTCATCAAATGTGGTTCTCCCATTAAAATTCGTCAAAACTAAAGATGGGGCCAAAAAATTATAGAAATAATATATATAGAATCACTACACCTAATGCATTTCTTAGCATTGTTGTTCACCATATAAAATTGCTTTTCGTCTCCTAAATTAGTCCCTAAATCATTTTTAATAATCCCTATTCTGCAATTAATTAGTCCCCTAACTATAAAAAAAAATCATTATTATAAATAACATAATGAATTATAATTTTTACAGTTCTGACAATTAATTAGTCCACACGTAGATGATCGGTGGAGGGGTAAAAATAATTTTACACCCCCCACCATTTATCGCTTTAGGTAGTTTAAATACTCATTCAAACAATGTCAAAACGGACCTTTGGACAATTGAAGAAGAAGAGATTTATAGTTTGTTGCTTTTACGCGTTCGTAGTGAGTTTGGATAGTAAGCTTTGGACTTATTCCCCATTTAATGATCAATGAGTTTAAGGGTTCGTTTGGTTCAAGTGAGACGAAAAGGGAAGGGGAAGGGGGAGGAGAAGGAAAAGAATAATAATTTTTCTTCAAGTTGTTTTGTATGATTGGAAGGGGAGTAAATTTCAAATACTTTTCCTTATTTGGTAGGAGAAAAACAGATTGAGAAAAAAAAACTAACTTTTATAATTTTACTAAATTATCCTTCTCTTCACTTAATATCAAAAAATAAATAAATTAATACTATACTAATATAATTTTAGTATATAAAAAATTTTAAAATCTTATTAATAAAATATTCATCAAAATGAGTATTGTTCATTTATTCTAAACTATTTAGTTTAAATAAATAAAAATTACTAAAACTGTTTACTTGATTGTTGACTTCGATGTAGTAGTTTTCAACGATTTTGTTATTGTTGGAATAAAATGTGGCCCATGACCATTCTGGTAGGCCCAAGTCTCCGGCCCAAAATCCAATTGCCTTTGGATGGCCCAAGTCCTACTATTAGGTTCGGCCCACTAAAGCTCCTACCCGGTCCACCACCCATACCCGTCTAACCCACCTGCTACCTATTTTTATTCCAAATTGGTTGCCCTAACCCTCATTCTTCCCTTCTCTCCTTAAGCGTTCTTCTCTTCTTCAACTTCTTGGGTTCTGCCCCTTGGAGTTTCCGATGACTTGGGAACTCCCTTTGGCCACCTTCTTCTCCCACCGTCTTCATTTCTTTCTACACTATAAAACCATGGTTTTCCTTGTCGAATTAGTAGTGAAAAAGTCTTCTTCTTCTCTCTTCTCTAAAGCCGAACACTAGGTTTTTCTTTGTGAGCTTGAAATCTGTGTGGTGGTGTGACCCTTGGTGGGTCGAAATCTTCGTGTTTACCTGTGTGGTGTACTTGAGCAATCGGTCTTTTGGGTGCCGGCTTTCTTGTGGCCGTGAGACCCCATTCTCAGGATCTAGGCACACACTGTTTAGTTAGTTTGTTATTTATCAATATTTTGTATTACTTAGATATCTAAATCTGTATTTATTTATCTCTGTAATATCTTAGTGGTGGGTTTGAAAATCCAATAATCTTTGTAATAGTTAAGTTAGGTTTTGGTTCGAAGAAGCCACTGGAGGGGTCGATCCCCAATAGTTATTTTTTTCTTTGGTAATTATGTACGGTATTATCAGCGAGAAGTAGAAAGAATTGGAGAGAAATTATATATATATATATATATATATATATACATATTTATTTATATATGTATAATGGAGTAAATAAAAATAAAAATGGTACTTTTTTGTCTTTTTGGCTTTATACTTCCACTTTTTCGTCCAATTTTGGACGAAAACAAAATTGAACTCCGGAGGAGTTTCATATACATCGAGTTTTACTTCACCTCTATCTCTTCCTCCTAACCAAATACAAGATTATCTTTTATACATCCATTTTTACTTCCACTTCTCTTATTCCTCCATTTTTCACCCCAACCAAACACATCCTAAGGTAGAAAATCATTTGCCTTGTCTAATGTGTGTTGTATTATTGGTTTTCTTTTAATATTTGAAACGACATTTGGAACCATGCTAATATATAATTCAACTAGCTATTAAATCACATTCGAAACGTGTGTACTTTAAATTTTCATTATATATATGAATTAGAATAAAAAGTAAAATAAAAGAATTATCTTCATGGGTCATTTCCTTAAACAATTTTTATTAATTTTAAATATGCGTCAATAGAATATAATCTAAACAAAAAATTAAAAGAGAATATGGTAATTCATTTCAAGAATAAGAGCACTTAAAGCTATTTTTGTCGATATACATTTCGTCGACAAAAGGTACTTAAAGGGTGTTTGGTAAACTTATTTAAAAGATCTTATAAGCTCATACATTTTATAAAATATTTTTAGCTAGATATTATAAGATGTTAGATTATATTTTAAAAATAAGTTCATGAAGAGTTTGGATAAAATAAAATTGCTTATATGATGTCAGTAATAACAAAGTTTATACTTAATTTGAAGGGTTAATTACACTTAGATCCATCTGAAAATGCGAAATTACACTTTTCCGTAAAGAAATTTTGAAATTACACTTACATTCTCTTGAAACATTCATTGTTTACACCTTATCCCATTTTGTTAGGATTTAAACGAGAAATACTGATGTTAGCAAAATAAATTGCATAAATTTTTAATTTTATCCCTCATTTAATATTTTTATGCAATAATTTTCAACTTATAAAGAAACAAATGTAATAATATTAACCTCACTCTGTACATTTAGGCCATCTTTACTTTGGGTGATTAGCCATGATATCATGGCTAATCACCCTTTATTTTTTGTTTACTTCATTTTTGATTAGTTTGTGATTAGTGCCTTAAGCATTATATATTATGTGATTTTTTCATGATAGTAATCACAATTTAATATATCCTACTTTAATCACATCACTCAAAGTAATATGGCCTTATATTATCATTTATTCTTTTATGAGTACAAAAAATATACGTGAAAAATATTAAATGAGGGATAAAATTTCAAAATAATGTAATTTTTTTTTGGCTTATATCAGCATTTTCCATCCAAATCCAAACGAAAGGGACTCCAGTGTAAATCGAGAATTTTTGGAGAGAGTATAAGTATAATTTCAATTTCAATTTTTTTTTTAAGAAAAAATATAATTTAAATACAATTAACCCTTAACATTGAGTGAATTTGTTATGATCTTATAAATAAATTAGCAACTAATTATTTTTAGAATTTATAAGTTTTTTTTCCCAAAAAAATATATCAAACATTTTATAATATTTTATAAATTTTTAAACATCTCATAAGATGGATATAATAAAAAATTTATAGCTAACTTTGAATATGCAGATTCTCATGAAACTACAATCCAAAGTCTTAAATCAAGAACACACAGGAGTTACGAGACAGCTTGATTTCTCCCCGGGAACAAATAACCCCATAATATTACATGTTCTCTCAGGAATTCAATGTCCGAAAATATTACACTCTGTTACGATGGCACTGTCCTATTTTTCCTGCAGGGATAATTAAGCTCATTTATTATGAAATTTGGTATAATTACACATATTTTTTGTATAATTTGAGAAATTATATATAATACTCTTGAAATTTGCTTCCATCTAATAAATAAATCCACATATTGATCAAACAATTTTTTTTCCATCTAAACCGTCTTTATAACAATGAAGATATGCTTCTTTATATGTATTAATGTGTGAAAATGTATGAGGATAATTTGGTCATAAAAGGACTTATCTGGTATGCAGTAATTCAGTAATAAGTCAATTAGGGGCAAATATAGATTTTTTTTTATTTTTTAATTAATATCAATAAATTCGATGAATTTTGACTAATGAAAGAACTTATTTATTCGACGTAAGCAAACTTTAAGACATTAGATATAATTTTTTAAATCACAAGAAATTTAAATAGAATTACCCCAAAATCCAGAGAAAGGAAGCGCAATTTTTTTTTTTTTTTTTTCTTTACTACAAGAAATTGTGGTAGTTGCAATATCCATTGACTCACACCCTGTAAGCTCTTCAAAATCTTGGGATACGACAGCACGTTTGTTTTCATTGTCCGAGTTTTAAACAGTAATTAAAATAAAAATATATTTGTTTAACATATCATATTTTAATAGATATAAAATACAATTTTATTACTTAATTTAAATATATTCTCATTTTTACACGAAATTCATACAAGATTAAAAACATATTTTTCATGGATTACATGCATATTTGGATCTATCACTTTAGTTTCGTCCTTTAATTTTTAGGGTAGTATTTTAATTCTATATCTTTTTAATTTTCTTGATTTCAGTATTTTTTCACCGAAGTTCACCTCCACCAATGAGAAGAATGAACTCTGGCTGAAAAAGGGCTGAACTTGCAAATATTAAAAAAATATAAAATTAAAATGATGCCCAAGGGAATTAAAAGGCAAAAATATTGGCAGAAATGAGACATTATGAACAAAAATCCCAATTATAAACTGTCACGTGATAGAAACATACATTTTTTTCGGCAAGAATGGTAAATTCCGATGAAAAAATAACTAAAATCACGAAAACTAAAAAATGCATGACCAAAACCCTGTCCTAAAAAATTAAATGATGAAAACGCCACCAAACAAAAAATACATTTAAACCTCAAATTGAAAATAAAAACATAATCAAGTAGTTTGGTGTAACCAATTATTTGAAGGGAAAATACTATTTATTCTTGGTAGGAGGAACAATTATTTTTTCAGTCAACTACATATTCAACACAAAATGCAGGAATGTTAATAACGTTAACATTTTAGTTGTAGTTTGACAGGTCACTTTTTTTCTCTTAACCGTATGCCCCCCAAAAGAAAATTTAACTTAAATCAATTTTATTTAAACAGTTCAAAATCAAAATCGTAAAAAAGAAAATTCAAAATTTCAACGTATTTTTAATAATCACTATAAAAAAAAAGATTATTGACTACCATTTTAATAGCTATGGGCTAAAAATCGTGGTAAATAAATTTTATTGGTCATGGTTAAATAAAATCGATACAAAAACATACATTTTTCATCAAGAAAAAGTTGTTTGCCATGGCTAAGAGCCATGATAAAAAAAAAAAGCTATGACAAATGATTTAAACACCCTTGCAGATACTACGACCAACAATTTTAGTATAATCGTGGCAAATGACTATTTACTACGACTATTTATTTATTTATTTTTATAATGAATAAATAAATAAGTACTATTTTCAACATTTACAGAAAACCCAATAATTTGCCACCAGCCATGAGCTGGACTGCTGGAGATATTAGTTTCTTGCACTTCATCAATTTTTTTTATATTTTTATTAAGAAGTAGATAAGAATTATATAAATTATTGTTAAAATAAGCTAAAAAATACCTGTCAAATAACAAATATCCAAGAATAGTTTGTGCATGCAGGATTTTTTAAATAATGGCTTTGGGAAATAGTCTAATTGAGGGTCCCACTGTTGATGGATAAGGTGACAGATAAAGAGTACAATTTTACTTAGCAAGAAATGTAAAGACAGTGAGGAGCAAAAACGAAAACCAGAATGACTCCAATTGCAAGATATAGACATGATTGCTCAACTCACATTCTTAAGCAATCACATGCATTTGGATTTTTGCCCAAATGGCCCCCCATAGAAATTTATCATTATGCATGATTTTTTTATTTTTTAAAATAGAATAATGTCGGCTATTAAAGTTAAATAATATCTTATTAATTTGTGGAGTTTGAATCCGTAACCTTAAAGTTATGCATGAATTCAAAGGAATAAACTAATTTCATTGGCATGTTTAATTTGCTTATAGAAAAATAATTATTAAGGTTAGAAAGTCTAAGCGGACGATTTTCTAATTTCACTAATATGTCTCGATAAACAAGACATCATTTGACACCCATCGTAGAAACGAGACAATATGTTAGTTCCAAATCTCTCGTTTAGGGAGCTGATGGTATTGATTTAAATCCCACATCGTTTATAGACTACGCTTAGAAAGCTTGTAATTATTGTACACGTCCCATATGTTTGCAGATTATTTTTAGCACCCTTTGTGAGAAAAAAATGTCTCAATTTCTCAGGAAATTGATGAAATTATTACACGTCCCATATTAATTACATACGCGTCCGACAATTACGCGTCACATATTATGGCTATATACATATGAAAGAAAGGGCAGCAAAATTTTGAACTTTATTTAATTTACATGTAATGATAAGATGATATCATGGCCTCATACACATTATTAGTCTTTTCCGAATTTGTTGAGCAAGATTCCCAATTTCTTGAAGTACTGGAAACCAAAAGGGTCCCATAAGAAAGCACAATCCATTTCCATGGCAAAACGTCCCCATCATCCCATTGTCATCACTTTATGTCCTCTCCAACTCGAACATAATTTAATTGTTTTTTAAGGATTTTGCATCATATGAACGAACACTGACAACCACTGAAATTCAATCAAGAAATTCAGATTTTCAGACAAACTACGTACAATGTCCAAGAAATTAAAGAAAATCAAGTTACTGAACAGTTTATTAATCACAATTGATGATAAACAAGTTAATTAATCAATGTATCAGTGCCTGGAAATGTTTCAGGGAATTAAATTTGTAGCAACTATGGGACTTCTGACGCTGTATTTTCCACTGGAATCAATCCAGGTCAAGGAACCATGAACCAATGGATCTTTCATCAGTCTTGGACCTTCAATCCGCAGTTTGTAGCTTTTCTTCTCGTGTTTCTTGCTGAATTCCAATCTGTCGGGTGAAACACTAACTTTCAGTCCATCCAACGTTGTCAACTTTGCAACGTAGACTGAATTTTCATCTCCGATGTTAGTGACAGTTCTCTGAAACTCTTGCACTGTCGTGCTGTCGGGAATTGGAGTTGTTTGCGTTGAAGTAAGCGATGAAGGAGGGGTAGTTCAGGTCGAGTGATGGATTCTTGCAGTCGTAAGAAGTTGACCTGGTGATTGTCTGTATTTGTTTTGCAGTGAAGTTCAATGCACATAGGAGATTGATGTAATCTTCTGAACTTGCGTCGTAGATAAGTCCGGGGTCTAATGCCTTGTTTGGATTGATATGGCCGGCTCCCATGGCTAGAGGAGTGGCTGGTTCGTTATTTGATCCGGCATCTTTAATGGGACTATTCGTGTTGTCCAACATGTTGGCGGTGGTCATCATGGCTGATCGGATGGCTGCCGGACTCCAATCGGGGTGTGCCCCTTTCAGGAGGGCCGCCACGCCAGCAGCGTGTGGGCACGACATTGATGTTCCTGATACAAGGTTGAAGTTGTTGTAAAGTTGTCCTGAACTGATATCCGTTACAGGAGAGTTTGAAGGCCAAGATGCAAGAATTAGGTCACCAGGAGCCGTAATGTCGGGCTTTAGGACGAACGGACAGCTTTGTGATGGCCCTCTTGAGCTGTAGCTTGCCAATTTTGGGGCTGGCTTTGTGCCAAGGCCTGTTTCTTGGAACTTAAAGCTGGCTTTAGGCTTGGCGTCGCTTTTGATGTAGTCTTGAATTTTCTGGCCTTCCTCGAGTGTGAAAAATATGGCTGGAAATGGAGTTTGGACGTAGAACGTCAAGTCTGTGTTGTTCGAAATGAAGACACCGCCAAGAACGTTGGCATTGCGAACGTAATAAAGTTGTTCACTCAATGTGTCATTCGTGTCTAGGCAGACGACGATTTTGTGTTCCATTTTCTTCAGTGAGTCCTCATTTTCGCAGGCGCCAACGTAAGCTATTGGGAATTCAGTTGAAGAGGAGTTTCCAGGGTAGAGGGACAAGCCTGTGGCTGAAGCTCCATTGCCGAGAGATAAAGTCCCTTGAAATTCCCTGTCAATTGTACCAGCAGCAACATTGAGAACCCAAGGCGTCCCGTTGTGCAACGTCTCGAGGTATGGCCCCTCGTTGCCTGACGAAGTGGAAACAAAAATGCCCTTCTCAATGGCTGCAAATGCTGCTACAGCAATAGGATCAACATACAAAGCAAGGCCGTCAATGCCTAATGATAAGGATAAGACGTCTACCCCATCCAGGATTGCCTGATCAATAGCAGCAAGAACATCAGACAGATAAGCCCCTTCGTCCCACAACGCTTTATACATAGCGATACGAGCATTGGGAGCCATTCCTCTAGCAGTCCCTGAAGCGTAGCCAAAAAATGATGCACCCTCAACATAGCTCCCGGCAGCGGTAGAGGACGTGTGAGTTCCGTGTCCATCCGTGTCACGGGCAGAGTTCATGGAAATTGTCAAGTTAGGATTCTTGGCAAGTAGCCCTTTGTTGAAGTAACGTGCTCCGATGAGCTTCTTGTTGCACAAAGAGGAGTTGAATTTGGTGCCACTCTCACACTCCCCTCTCCACCGTGCTGGAATTTCAGTCATTCCATCATCGCTGAAGCTTCTGCTCTCAGGCCAAACTCCAGTATCCACCACACCAACTATAACGTCCTTACCGTAATCAGAAGCTGGCCATGCCCCATTATCAGAATTTAGGCCGAGGAATCGGTACGACTGAGTCGTGTCGACTTTAACCGTCGTGTCTCTAACTGAAGAGACATACCCCGGCGAATTCTTGATGGCGTCGAGTTCACTGGACGACATAACTGCGCTAAAACCATTGATGGCATTGGTGTAGGCATAGACAAGATTAGAAGCAGTGGTGCCCTTGGTGCTGTCGGAGATGGAGGAGAGTGTGGTCAAGTACCAGGAGTGGTGGCTGGAGAAGGCTTTGGGCATGGCAGTTAAGTCCATGTGGACAATATAAGTGTCAGAGTCTGTGGAAGTTGACATCAACTGTGGAACTGCGATGGTGAGAAAACACAGACACAGACACAAAATTTTGAGAATTGTCATGTTTTTGCAATGAAATGGGGTGTTAAGAGTATTCTCTAATCATAAGACATTGTTCTTATATATAGCACAGGGAAAGGCAAGGGAAACTTCAACTTGTCTTTCACTTTGTCCATTTGTTATTACACAGAGACACACACATAATCATACACACAGACACACTCACAATGGGACCCCTAATTTTTTCCAATAAGTTGGAAACCTCCTATATATGAACTCCATATATTAAATATCTTGGCAGACTCTACATTGTATAAATAGGGTGTAATTACAATGATTTTCAAAGAGTTAGTATAAATATCTATTATACTCGTGTCATTTACGGAATTATCGAAATACCCTTTTTTTCAAACTTATAACATTAAAATACCCCCCATCAACTTTTAACAGTATATAAAAATTCGACAAACTTTTATGATTTATCTCACTTGTCCTGTTTTTTATCGCCAACTTCAATTATTTTTATTCTCAACATACCAAATTTTAACATCACACGATAAATTTGTCAAAATGGATTTCGTAAAGAGCTGAAATTGCAATTTTTTTTCTATTTTATACTTAGTTTCAAGAAAGATGGTCATAATTATAACCTTAATGAGCAAAATGTAATTTGGATGAATCCCACATATTAAAATAGTAGGATTAGGTAGCCTAGTTTACGTGCAATTATTTTATTAATATGAATTATGAATAATTAATAAATATAAATAAATCAAGTTATGTACAAGGGATAAAAATTGGTCCACAATTGGGGTTGCAAGGCATAGGTGGTGTGGTAAGCTATGGGATTCCCCACCACCAATCATGGAGTTTAATAATTGTGAAGAGATGAGGGGAATCTAAAAGCAGAATAGGGGATGGAAATATGATATGTAGCATCATGGCCACATAAAAGGAGTATACACTCCAAAACTTGCACAAAATTTTAATATCTTGTGGTCCACAACACTATTACAACTTGCTTTTCTACGAATTACGCGGATAGGATTTTCTATTTCAGATTATGTTGTATTTTCTGTTTTATTTAATATATATTTATTGTGTATGTTAGTTTTTTTTTTTTTTTTAATAAATATATGATGTCTGAAGTGGTGTGTGTGTGTGTTAGATTCAGTAAAATATACAATATGATTTGGAACAGAAAATTCAGTTCGACTTCAGTGATGGTAATTGTAATTTCATTATGCAAAACCGGGTAATGGGCTGAAAATTTTAAATTAGAAGGAAAATGTTCGAGTCGGTTTACTGAACTCTTAAGAAAGAAGTTCGTTGCATGAGTGTGTGCCTGAGTTGGGTGCGCGGCATAATAATAATAATAATAGTAATAATAAAAGTTCACTGCATGATATGTTATATATTAAAGGGTAAATTACAATTGCTTTTCCTAAGATTTGGTATAGTTACGAATACCTCCTCGTTGTTTGAAAAATTATTAATACCCCCTAATTTTAAAGCTGTCTAACAATTAGCACAATTCGTTAGGTTTCCATCTATTTTTTGTAGTGAACTGACCAAAATACCATTGTGGATTAAAAATTATAATTTTATTTATTTTTTAAAAAATATTTTTTATGAATTAAGTGGATAATTTTTTTTATAATTTTTAAAATTTTTTCATCCACCTAATTCGATTTTTTAATAAGTTTTTAAATTAAAAAAAAAAACAAAAAATTACAGTAAGGGCTAAGTTGACAATTTTATACCCACATCCAAGGATGTTTATCAAACATCAGGGGGGGTATTTATAATTTTTAAAACAATGAGGGGGTATTCGTATCTATGTCAAACTTCAGGAAAGATAATTGTAATTTATCCTATATTTAATACTTTTTTTTGAAATATATCAACACTAATTGTGACATGTTATTTATGTGTGTATACAATAAATAATTTTTATATTTTGAATAAAAATAAAATATATAAACTAATAAATTATATTTAAAAATAAATACATAAGAAATTAAATCAATTTAAGCTATTACTAGACACAAACAAAGAATTGGTGTAAGTTATTTTAGGGTATGGGCCTGGGTAGGGATTGACAGGCCTAATGTAATGGTGTTAAAATGATATGGAGTTAATTTTTTTTTAAATTACAATTAATTTTTTAAAATTATCAAATGAGGGATGTATTGTTATCTATACTATTATTAGATATTGTCGCGCGTGGTTTCTGCAAGCATATAAAAAGAAAATTGATGTGAGATGATAAGAAAAAATAATTTTGTTAAAAGAATAATTACAATTATAAATTATAATAAATATGGAGAAGTAAGGAGAAAGAAAAATGTGGGGTAGTGGGTGGTTATGAGAAAAAAAATAATTAAAAATATTAAAATTACTAATCTGACCAAATAATTTTAAAGAGAAAAAAAATGAAATGAAGGGTAAATTGGAGCAATCTAAAGTTGGTACGTTTGAAGGGTTTTCTTTTATAATAACTAGCCATTGTGGCACGCCGTCCCTGCGTGGATATAATAAATAATTTTTCACACTTTAAAATACATTATATAAGAGTAAAATATATAAGTCAATATATTAAATTTGAAAAAAAGAAAGAAAGAAAAAAAACTAATTTATCAGTTAAAATAAAATTTAATAACTTGAAGAAGTTAGTTATATTATTAGTTCAATGGCATTTTTTTTTCTATATAATTTAGATATAAATATAGAAGATATAAATACAGATAGATAAAGTAGATAATAAAAATGCTAATTTTGGATTTCAAAAAAACGGTGCGGCAGTATCACGATAACTTCCATTTGTGAGTATATAAGGAGTTTCTTTTTTATATTAGTATAGATATAGATAAAAAAGAAGAAAACTAATATATTAATTAAATATAATTTGGAGAGTTAAATAAGTTAGTTATCTTATTAGTTGAAGGGTATTTTTGACTTTACAAAAAATTAGTGCGACGGTGTCATTAACCGCCATTTGTGAGTGTGAAACCTCTTTTCTTTTTATATTAGTATAGATATAGATAAAGGGAAGGAGGTTTATAGACTAAAAGTGGTAGTTTTCATACCACTACACCAAATTTTTTAAATACCCAAAATACCCTTCTATTAATAGAACTTATTTAATTTTCCAACTCATATTAAATTAACTACTCAATCACCTCACAAAAGAAAATTAATTTCATAAAATTACTACATTCAAAAAATTAAGTTACACACTTTTGTTTTATTTTTTTGTTGATTAAATCAAACACAACAAATTAGTATTAATTTTACATGTAAATATAATCATCACTACTGATACAATATATATTGTACAAAGATTTAATTTTTAATTTAATTATAGTAAAATATGTATGATGTATTGACAATTAATGCATTAAAAGAGGTTATCACCAGTTTTTGCATGTGAGGTTGCAATACAATGACAGACTTTAATATACAGAAACAAATTATGAGTTTCAATAAAAATAAAATTAGTAATGTTACGCACGCAGGTACTGCGTGCCACGGGCGTCTAGTATTTAAAAATTATTGTGGCGGTGTCATCATCCGTCGTTCGTAAGTGCAGAGGATCCTTCTTTTTATATTTGTATAAATATATATTATAATATTGTAAAATTATTTTAATAGAAACAACAATTTAATTTATATGATATTGATAATGGGATTATTTTTAAATAATTTAGGGTTGAAAAATGATGTATATATCAAATATTTTATTAATTAAAAAAAAAAATAATCTAGCTACCTGTGAATAAAAGAATCATAGACGTTAGAGCTGTGTCTCTTCCTGGGAAGCTTTCCATCTCATATCGTCCGAGGGTTTGTTTGGTCAATCTGAAAAAATAAAAAAATAAATAAAAAATATCTCAAACCCAATTCACTAATTTCGAACACGATTATGTGATCTAACTAAATACAAAATCAAATTTGATTGTTAAAATACAATTTTTTTTTACTAGCTCAAAACCAACCCAACATACTTTTAACTTGTCAATTGCAGTGCAATTTGGGTTAGGCTGATCGGTAGGGTCGGTTAGGCGATTTTATTGAACATCCTTATGTTTTACGCATCGCCTCAACTATCATCATTATACTTTTATATAATGTCAATAACATATTTTAAAAAAAAAGAAAAAAGAAAAAAAGCATCTCATTTTTAACCAAATTCATTTCATCTTATTTTGTATCATAGAAATGACATGAAATTACAAGCAAGCACTGATAGTTTTCTCTCTAATTATGATATGCATGTTACAGATATTAAATACTTTTTTTATTTAATAGTTTAAACTTTTTAGATCTGTTTGTAAAAGACATTTTAATGCGAATAATTTGATGTTGCATTTGGATGAACTGATTTAGATTTGAAATGAGAAATTGAAGTAAATATTTCAAATGACTCCATATTAGACGGATCTGAAGTCCATCACAATGCGACAACATATACTTCAAAATGAAAATAGAAGAATTTGCAATATTTTTGTGGTGTGAATTTATCCAAATAAATTCCATAGATTTGTTATGAATTTAAAGTTTTCAATTCAAATTCATCAATCCAAACAAACACGATAACTCTTATTTTTTCTTTCAATAAAAGTTTTATTTATAACTTTTCGCTTCAACTTAGCCATAACAGATGCTTATATATATGCATATATATATATATGTATATATATATATATATATATATATATAGAGAGAGAGAGAGAGAGAGAGAGAGAGAGAGAGAGAGAGTTAAATTCATTTTGCCCCATGTGTTATGCAAAAAGATAAAAAACGACCCTGTAAAAAATTAAATATCAGTTTCACCCTCTATGTTACAAATAATAGATCACATCGCCCCCCAGTCAAAGAGAGTCTAATTTTACAAAGGCAATAACTAAAATGCCCCTCCTAATCAACTTGATCAACCTAGGCCTATTAAAATATACCTATAATATATAAGAATTATTTAGAAAAAAAATTAATATAGAATAGATATCTATGAAAAAATTATATAGAAGAAATATCTATTAAAATATACCTATAAAATTATTTATATTAAATTTTGTATAAAAAAAATTATTTTTTATAGTTCGTTAAAAATGCTCTATATTAATTTTAGTCCGATAATTAGCTCATTTTTTATAAATTTATTAAATTTTAAAATTGCTGAAATTTAGTCTTTCAGTGACCGAAATTTTAATTTTTGACCAAAAAATAAAATGACCTACCAAATGGATCTTTTTTGGGGGTTTTTAATCCTACGTGGCTTTAGAAAATGTGTTGGATGATATATTAGATAAAATTATATTATATGAATTATCATAATTTATAAAAATTAAAATATTATAATTTATAAAAGTAAAATTATTATTTTAAAAGTAATAGTCAAAACCCCCCACCCCGCCCACCCCGACTGGCTTCCCCTTCCCCCACCTGCTCGCCCCACCTTTGCCCCCTGTCTAGGTGATGAGGTTGCCCTCGCCTGCACTAGACGACGGGCCAGGGCTGAGGAGAGATTTAGTAAATTATATATATATATATATATATATATATATATATATATATATATATATATATATATTAGATATGAGATAAGAGCAAAAATATAAAAAAAATATACTTTTCGTACCAATTTTCGCAGTCAACACACGTGAACTGCAAAAACCTTGGCCTGAGGGTTTTTTTGAACTTTATTTTATATTACAGGAGTGTAATTGATATTTTAATTTTCACATAAATTTTTTGAAAATTTCTAAAATCATGGAGAACGTTTTGAATTTTTCTCTCTCCATATATATATATATATATATATATATATATATTACTATAAATAAGACTGTAGCTATTTTTGAAATCTATACCATTAGGCATTAGCGGCCTATTGGGGTAGGAGCTCCATTAGCAAAATGGGCCAATATACGATTCGGGCAGGAGGTCCATTTGGTAAAACCATGGGTCAGGGCTTGGGTAAGTTAACAGAACAAGGTAGCACGCATTAATGACGTGACAAGACAAAAATATAATAACTTGGGAATAAAGTTGGGGTTTCAGCCAATGACACAATAAGTTAGAATTTCTGTAAAACTTACACGATAATTTTGGGTAAATTACAACAATCTTTCTTGAAGTTTGATATAATTACAAATATTCCCTCGTTGTTTAAAAAATTATAATACCCCATCATTGTCTGAAAAATTACTAATATCCTTCTAGTATTTAATGAAATTATGTCATTCTTGAATAGAAGTATGAAATATTCAATTTTACCCTTACTGTATTTTTTTATTTTATCTAAAAAAATTAAGAACTTATAAAGAAAATAGGATGGAGTGGATGGAAATTTTTTAAAATTATAAAAAAATTTATCCACTTAGTCAATAAAAAAATTATTTTTTTAAAAAATAAATATAATTATAATTCTTAATCCACAAGCGTATTTTGGTCAGTTCACAACAAAAAATGAATGAAAATCTAACAGATTAACCTAATTGTTAGATGGCCTTTAATTAGGAATTTTTCAAACAATAAGGGGGTATTCGTAATTATGTCAAAATTCAGGGAAGGTTGTTGTAATTTACTCCTAAATTTTTATTAAATCTACACGCATATCACTTTAATTTAAATTTGTATGTAAGTGTGAATTTCCATATTTTTCCCTTTATATTCCTGGAAAGAAGAAAAAAATTAAACGTAACACAAAAGCTAAAACATAAATATATAAGGAAAATGAACACGATAAAATTTAGATAAGAACATACGTACTTTTACATATATGTTATTTCAAATCTCATGTTTAATCATCTTTTTTTCATTTTATAAATTTTCAGAATGGTGAACTTGTTGTGTTATTTAAATGCTATGAAAGCTTAATTAGCGTAAAACAAAAATCAAGTGCCAATTTAAATGTTGCTAGTAATTTATTTATAGAATTAGGGACAAGAGTTTCATATTTTCTGTGACAATAATTACTTAGCAAAAGTTTGTTGTTTTTAGGTAAGAGCGATGAATTTTTTATTGATTGAAATAAATCGAGTACAAGTACAATCATTCCTGTTGACTTCAATATCTAACAGAGATTATTACAATAATCATATCCTGCTCAAACACCTACTATTACAGTACAAGTACAATAATTCCTGTTGACTTCAATATCTAATAGAGACTATTATAATAATCATATCCTGCTCAATAACACATATCATTACAGTAGACAACAACTCCTACTATATAGCAAACAACATCCCACGCACCTAATGGGGTTCGAACTTATGACATTGTTTACTTTCATTTCCGTCATATATTGAATTCTAATATTCTAATACCAATCATCCACATCTTATCTTATTTTTTAAGCATTCATCTTTTTCTATCTTTGAATCGATCACTGACTTGAGCGTTGGAGTGCTAACTTACTTTTTGCAGGTCCCTCTGTTGGACTTATATTATTTCGCGGCCTAAGCTATTTGGATCAATTCAACGAATTTGTGCATTTTCGGACATATCAATTTTATTCACTTAACGCTATGTACTAAAAATATTATAAAATTTTCAAAATTATTTTCTTTATAGATATAACGAGTTGCACAAACATTGCGATATGCCTCTCTCTTCTCAACTTCTACGAACCTTTTTCTTCTCTCTCTCTCTCTTAACATTTTCTCATAAATATTTTATATTTTTGTAATATTGTATTTATCTAATTAATATATTTTAAATAATAATAAGTTAGAAATTAATTATGCACAAATATTTGAATTTACCACATATACCAGTACTATATATTAAGGGAGAACACATTTTTTATGTCTTTCTTTTTTTTATCTGTCTTTTTTATTTTTATTAATTTATTTTTTTATCTTATTTTTTCACTTTCTATGTTCAAGTTACTACTTCTTCCCCGATTTATTACCCCACTCATCAATAATTGTCCTTATATATTGATTCTCTTTCACCCATTTATTGAATTAATTAATTAGATAAATCAATAATTTTCTCAAGCGGATTAACGAATACTATCTCATTTCAAATACATATATTTGTCTCCAACAAATCCAGTTTCAAACGTTCCCATTTGTTTACATTTTAATTCATAATTGAATTGACATAATATGGCTGGAAATTTGATAGTCAATTTGCCTTCCAATATTGCAAAACGGATTAAATTAGTGTTTTACCATTTTGCTCATAAATAAGACAAAATTTTTCCCACCCTTTCGCTTCAATGAACAACGCCGCCCACTCCATGCAAAGTTGCAAACTGAAACACACCAATAATACATTGATCACAAACGATCTTCATTTGTTTTTAGATAGATTGAATTTCAATATCTTGTTGCGAATTAAGGTCAGTTCATGAGTTCAATTTTTTGTGATACTTTAATGATTTTAGCAGTCTTCACCATCGATTCTCCCTGGCTATGGCTTCTCGCCCCATGGCTTTGTAGTCGTAGCTACAATCATGATTTAGAATTATCAAATTATTGAAATTTACTTTCTGCATTGAAAAGACAAGATTTAATTGACATAAATACTTAGATTCCATATACATATGCAATATTCAATTTTCTTCATCAATTAATATGTTATTTATATTAAAAGAATAAAATTAAGAAAAAATATTCTGTACATATCAATATATAATTGACAGTAAAATATTTCTTTTTTTTGAATCTGGCAATGACAATATTGCCATTGATAAAAATAATTAAAAGTTTCAACGTAAATTCGTATACTCTATCTTAATTAATTACACAAATAAATTCAAATGATATTAATCCAAACTCTTTTATACTGTAATCACTACACAGAATCTTCTTATAATTAGGAAGTAGATCATAAATTAATTTTCTCCAAAACAGACCCTAATATGTGTGTATAAATAACTCTATTGGGTGGTACCGATCTTCATCCACACAACAAATTACGGGACACATTGTGATGTCTGGAAAAGCGCCTTATTCTCCTTGTGTAATTTATTGGCTGTGCCAAAGTCGTCAATGTTGTGCCGACGGTGATTGTTTGTTTTAGTTTTTGTTTCTCAATAAGTACATTCTTTCTAATTATTTGTAATGAATTTTGTAACAAATACTTTCTTTCTAATTGTGACTCAATAAATATATATAGGTCACAAATACATATGGCCAAATGTGGTAGGTATGGATCGTTTTGAAGCCAAAGCCATAATTCAACGTGACAACCCATTGGTGATTGTTGTTTTCATGCCCAAAAATGGGGCAACGATAGACAATTTCTGCTGCAATCGCGTCTATTTTTTTCTGGATGAACATTTGAAAGTTTCGTCTGAACCCGCTCTGCCCATGGTTGGCTAAGGCTGATGAATTGGGATCAGGAAATTAGAAAACGAAATAATAATTGTTCCACTTAATGTGATATATATATATCTATATATACATGCTCAATGAATGAGACTATTTTTCAAGTTGTTTTATCCAGTAACTCCAATACAAAAATAGCGTTGTGATCAAATTTTTCCAACACATATATGTCACGTGCACTTTTCCAATCATATCACGTGCATGTCACGTGCACTTTTCTAATTATTTTCAATGTCAAAAAAAATTAAAATCACATGACAAAATTTTTCAGAATGGATTTTTGTAGAACAAAGATTGTCCACCAGCCTCCATTCTTTGAATGTCGTGGATCTTTCTTTTTCTTTATATAATGTATTGGTTAATATATAATACTATTATTTATAATATAATTTAAGACGTGAAAAATAATTATTAAATGCATGCAGGAAACGACGAGCTGTAACGGCTAGTATATCTATATCAATCCTAATACCTGTACTAATATATATATATATATATATATATATATATATATGTGTGTGTGTGTGTGTGTGTGTGTAAATCCTCCACACTCACACAAATGACGATGGATGACGCAATTGCACCCATTTTACAAATAACAATTATACATCGACTTAAGGGAAAACCTCCCATCAACTTCATCGACAATTGACCATGTAAAAAGATTGGTCCAAAACTTTGAAATATTTCACCGGTTTAAAGATAATTAATTAAATACCAGGGTAAAGAAAAGTAATTAAAACTAAAACAGTGCAAACACCCATCGTAGTGGTCGAATATGAGAATGAGGCATTAAGGGAAAAAGTTTGAGACTAATAACATCTTGATACTCTTATATAATATAATTTACTACTTGGGGTTGGAGTAGAAAAATTGCTACATACTTACTTACTTGACAGCTTCCGATAATATTGGGTAATTGGACTGTTCACTCCAAGAAGTCTTTAATCCAGCCCTCCTCTATTTGTCCGCTCAAATGTTTGTTTCTCAGTAGAAAAATATAGAAATATAGCAAAGTATGAGTAGTTACTGCACTAAATTTGTCCAAACAATTTTAGATTTCATTTGATCTTGTGCTTCAACAAAGTGAGTGCCATTTCACGTCAACTCGTCAAGTTTCTTTTATCAAAAACAATTCATTTCAACAACTCGTTGATTTCATCACACACACACACTCTTTTTCTTTTACTTAATTAAGTATATTGCTAGAAAATTAACATTTATAAGCAATTGTAGTTAATAATAAATAATCATGGTTACTCAATGGTTCTTGATCGTAGTTTTTTACTGAAACATTTATTTATTAATCACAATTGAAAATGTATTTATTTAGTAAACATTCAGATATTCAAACAAACTACCATGCAAAAGAAATAAACATTTATTTATTTATTGCAACTATGGGACTTCTCACCCTATATTTGCAGAGGAATCAATCCAGGTCAAGGAACCATGAACCAATATTGTATCTTTGATGAGTATTGGGCCTTCATTCATCAGCTTGTAGCTTTCTTGTATTTCTTGCTGAACTCCAACCTCTCGGGCGAAACACTGGCTTTCAGTCCACCCAACGCTGTCAACTCCGCAACGTAAACTGAATCTCCATCTCCCATGTTAGTGACAGTTCTCTGAAATTCTTGCTCTTCCGTGCTGTCGAAATTGGTGTCGTTTGCGTTGAAGTAAGCAATGAAGGAGGGGTAGTTCAGGTCGAGTGATGGATTCTTGCAGTGGTACAAAGTTAACCTGGTGATTGTCTGAATCTATTTTGCGGTGAAGTTCAATGCACACAGGAGATTGATGTAATCTTCTGAACTTGTATCATAGATAAGTCCATGGTCTAGTGCCTCGTTTGGATCGATATGGCTGGCTCCCATGGCTAGAGGAGTGGCTGGTTCATTATTTGATCCGGTATCTTTAATGGGACTCTTCGTGTTGTCCAACACGTTGGCGGTGGTCATCATGGCTGATCGGATGGCTGCTGGACTCCAATCGGGGTGTGCCCCTTTCAGGAGGGCCGCCACGCCAGTAGCGTGTGGGCACGACATTGATGTCTCCGATAGAAGGTTGAAGTTGTTTTAAAGTTTCTCCAGAACTGATAGCAGCTGCAGGAGAGTTTGACGGCCAAGAAGCTAGAATTAGGTCACCAGGAGCCATAATGTTGGGCTTTAGGGACGAACGGGCAGCTCCGTGATGGCCCTCTTGAGCTGTAGCCATAATATATCTAGTGGTCCCCAATAATATTATTGTGAGGGCCTAAATCACGGATTACAATACGGTCATGCTATCATGTCCTAATTTACGGGTTACAATACGATCATGCTGTTACACCTCAGATCAGAAGTCATGGCACAGTCATTCTCTTACGCCCTAGATTAAGGGTCATGACATGACCATGACTGTTACGCCCCAGGTTAGAGGTCATGACACGACCATGCCACCAAGTTTATCTTTTCAATAGCACGAAACCCTTATTACAGAATACTAGATTCAAACTCAATAGTACTAATGCTAAGCAATAAAATTCCAAAACATTATTTGCATCGAAAAGACATAAATATGAAAATTTAACTGAAGAATCGACTCCTAACAACTAGACAGAAGGAGAAGTAATTCCAAAATGAAAATTATCTATTGTACTATTAATCGATGTCACATGTGCATTCATTGATTATCTATCAATCTCAGTAAAACTCTTCCTCACTCTTCATACACCTCATCTGTAAGATATGGTAAGTGGCACTGAGAATTTAACCTCCGAAAAGATGTCAAAAAAGCATAATAGACAATAGAAAAGTTTTAACACAACGTATGGTTTCAATTTTTATTACAAAGTGGTTACATGAATATTTGATAGAAAATTCGACTGCATGTATCTCAATTTGAACTTATAAAATCTCATATGCTCGATTCATATTTTTCTTTAAATCCAAAATTATCATTTGAGATCAGAAAATATTTAAGAAAACATTACATAAAAGGGAAGCACCACTTACAGAATGTTCTAAACTCGAATTCACTTATTATTTGGCTACTTGTTTCGAGTTGAATCCTATAGGTCAATTGATCATAACTTCTATAAATTAGGAATTAGTTAAGTCACATTCGTCTGAATAGAAATAGGTCTTCAACCGACTAAATTCTAGAGAAACAAGCTATATAAAACTTTTAACTTAATTCAAACCTAATGTCTTTACGCACTCAAATCCCTAATTTAATACAAAATTGATAAAAATCGATACCCAAAATAAATCAATAATACATAGATTAATTGATGATCCTACTCACTTGATTATTCTTTTATCAATTCAAATTAAATAAAGTAACTAGACTAGACAGATAAAAGGGTGATGCCAACAGACAATCTTATTTTATTCATTTTGTAAAAATTATAAACTTAGTATATGGTTTGAAAATTGTATAAAAAGTGCTACAGGTGCTGAACCACATATATAAAAACATATTAGATAAACTTTAGTCGAACAAATAGGAGTAAGAATTTTCAAAATCGAGTTGAAGAGTAACTACGATACAGACTAATAGTTTACTTGAATAAATTTTTAAAATTCAACCTTACATGGAAAAATCTTATAAATTTTAATGTTACTCAAGACTTGAATTAGTTAATACAAAAAAAAAAAAAATAATGAATCTTTAATGACTATTTAAAATTATCATATAATTTCAAAAAGAGTAAGATTCTACATAGAAGAGCATTGCCACATAACATAACTCATGAAATTTTACAAATTTACTTGAACTTTGAATATTTTTTTTAAAATAACAAATAGTATATATATATATATATATCTTGTAATACAAATCTATTATAAGTTTCATAACTAAATGACATCTAAAAATAGGTCAAATATTTCTGAAAAAAGAGTTGCCAGGTCCATGCCTATCTTCTGGGAGTACACATATAACAATTTTATAAATTTTAATACAATGTAAATATTTCTAATACTTTATGAATAATTTAAAACTCAATAAAATTTCTTGAAATAATTGTTCTTGGTAAAATAAAACGTTTAATGTACAAATAAAAGGAGTTCTATCTATGCTCAGAAACTGTTCCGTCAAATATACGAATAGGGCTAACTCTCAATTAAAGACTCATTGTTTATTACATCTAGAGTCTCCAAATAATTTAAATAGAAATTTATAATTCATACAACTAAATAAGTACTAGTACTAATATTTTTACTCCAATTATTTAAGACTTAATCAATTATAGAATCCTTAATAGATCATGTAGATTCCAAAAAATAACTTACCATATCACTATTTGATTAAACTAAAATTTTGAGTTGGTGACTACTTGAAATTTGCAGCGATGGACTTCCTTTGATTGTCCTATACCTCATTTTTACCATGATATCATTTAGATTTGACGATTATTGACTTAAAATATGAGTTATGGTGATGAAAGGTTGGCTTTGTTTGTTCTGGCCAATGAAGTCTTCTACTTAATTGGATTTATAGGATTAAATGTGTCGAGTTTTCTTAATTTAGAATCATTTTAAAATTCCATTAAGCATAGAACTAAATATCTTGAGTTTTCCAAATGTTGGAACCATCTTAAAATTCTCATAAAGTAAAAAATTAAAAGTGTTGGACCCCTAAACTATGAGATTAAAAGTGTAATTTCATCTAAATCAAAATTTTGCAAACATTCATATTCATGAATTAAATTAATAGAATTCATATACATGTATACGTTTGTTTGTTGTATTCTAAACATATTGTATATATATTCTGAAAATTATGTATTTGTATTCTATGGTATTCATGTCATTGTATCCGTGTCCGTGCCATCGAGAAATATTAACTTTATTTTTCATGTATTTGGTCAGTCATATATTGCTACAAATCACATTCACAAAATTATTAAAAAGTTTCAATGTGAATTATTATAATATATCTTAATTAGATAAATAATTTCAGGTGGAACATATTAATCCAAACTCTTTTACGTGTCATCTATTATGATCACATAAATCACTCTACAAGTGCCGAAGTTTCATGTCAAAATACACAAAATGTTGTCATAATCAAGAGCTAGATTATCTTAAGTTTTCTCCATCAACATACCCTAACATAGGCTTAAATGCATGTTTGTTTCCATAATTTAGCTCATTTAGTGTTTTCGTCCTTTGATTTTTTTTTAGATTCGTATTTTGGTACTATATCTTTTTAATTTTTGTGATTTCAATCACAGGTATTTGCCTTTCTTATCGAAAAAATGGATGTGCATTTACATAACCTTTTAAATTTGGGGCTACTATCCATATTGCTCATTTTTGTTAGCATTTTTATCTTTTAACTTTTTAGGATAGTATTTTGATCCTGTATTTTTAAATTTTGTGATTTCGGTCATTTTTCTTACCGGAGTTCACCCTTTTCGTTGGTGGAGTCGGAGTCATAATGTAGTAACTCAATTGAAAGTTTGTAAATAGTTTAAACTCGTATCAAAATGGCCTTCAGTTTGAATTTCTAGATTGTTTATTATCATGTGATGGAGTCCTCACTTGAATTTGAATATAAGAGATAGTTAATTGTACTCATATCAGTTAGCCTTAATTTTGAATTTGTAGTAGTTTATACTTGTATTGAGGAGTTTTCGTTTGAATTTAACAGATAATTCATACTCGTATCAAGTAGTCCTCATTTAAATTTGAAATTGGTAAATAGTTTATACTCGTATCAATGAGTTTTCATCTAAATTTTAATTTAGTTGATAGTTTTTACTCATAAGTTTTTATTTAAATTTGAATCTGGTACAGATAGATTATACTCCGGTTAAGGAGTGCCTAAAGAAACTTTGGTATGAGAGTTAGGATAGTTTAAACTTATACCTAAAACATTATTGACAGTTTATGCTCTTAACAAGGAGTGTATCAAAATTTTCAATATAAAGCAGTATTTTTCTTCTTTTTCTCGTCCATCTTTACCATTGTCATTACTTAAAATACTTTTGTACATCAAATTCGTGCTTAGTTCAATGGCAGTTGTACGGTTGCTAATTCTCCAAAAATTTTTGGTTTGATTTCTTGAAGTATGTAGCAATGACCCCAAATCATATTTCACTTGCAGAAGTTGCAGACAAGGTATATTCGTAGTTCAAAGATAAGCTATAGTTAATGTACTTAGGTACATACTCATTTTCTTTTTGCGCCAAACTGGCAAGTTCAATCATACTAATAGTACGACGAGTACTACCGAAGCGATCGAAAAATAGTTTTTGTAACTCTTCCTAATTGTAAATACAGTTTGGTGAAAGATCGATATGCCAATCAAAAGTAGTATCTTTCAAGGACAAGACGAATTATTTTAATAAAATATCTCTTTAAATGCCAAAATTGTTGCATGTTTCAACAAAATAAGCTATATGTTGTTTGGATATCTACTACCGTCAAAGTGTTGGAACTTTAGGGGCTGATAGTTTTCAGGAACTTCAGATTCCTAGATTCTTTCTGGGATAAATTGCATAAAACCCCCCTGTATTATTATTTTTTAGCTAAAAACCCCTGTGTTAATTTTATAGGCTAAAAACCCCCTGTGTTTTTAAAAAATATGCACACTCTCCCCTGCCATTAATTAAATTTGACGGCGTTAAATTTTTAAACGAATTGACCGTTATACCCTTGTTATAATAGCCATTGATCTTCAATAATTTAAAATGAACGGTCCAGATCTAAAGTCATTTGAAAATATATTTTATATTAAATATATATTTATATTTATATATTTATATGTATGTATATTATATATCTATACATATACAGTTATATATATATATGTATATATATATATATATATATATATATACAGGCGGCGGCCGATCTGGGCGTCCAGATCGGCCGCCGCCAAAGCACAGGCGACGGCGAGCGCCCAGATCCGTCGCCTGCGCAAGCGAAAGGGGCGACGGCGGAGTCGCCCCGCAGAAAGGGAGACCTCGCCGTCGCCCCTCGATCCCGACGAAGAAGGTGGCCGATCTCTTCTCCAGGGGGCTGCCATCATCAGATCGGTAGGCAATTGGAAGCCGAAGGCGGAGGCGATGGCCGGAAAACGGAGAGGCGACGCGAAGACGATGATTCCATTTTTATTTTTTTTGTAATTTTTTATTTTACTAATATTATATATATAAATATAAAATAATCTGAATTTTTATAAAAATGAAGTAAAAATGTTTTAATTTTCAAAACTTTAAAACTAATAAACTAAAGATTAATATTTTTTAAAACAGTATAGTAATTCTAATTTAAATGTTATTGATAAAGATACAACTTAAAATTTGATATACTTTCTTAATATAATTTATTGAACATATGCAAACTAAATAATAAGTTAATTAGTTGGTAATATATAATTGTTATAATTATTTTTTTTTATATCCATATAAATTTTAAATTTGAATAGTGAATTGTTTATTATTTTTGTATTGTGATATATTAATTTGAATTTTTTAAATTTTAAAACGTATATATACATAGATTTTAGGTATTTTAATATTTAGTTAATATATTACATAAATAAATAAATTTACTAAAATATATAAATATTAAATAATAAATTAAATTAATCAATAATATATCATTTATTAAAATGATGCTCTTTAATAAGAGTAGAAAAACACTTGCACACTTAAATATCTAACAAAATGGGATAAAATGGACATTTACTAACTAAAAGTAACAATAAAAAGGCCAAAAATGATGCCAAATCGCATCAAGAGCGCATGTTCATCACTCTCCGTTAAAATTTAACGGAGAGGGGTATTCTGCTGTATTTTAAATAACACAGGCGGTTTTTTGCCTATAAACATAACACAGGGGGTTTCACGCTATTTTCTTAAAACACAGGGGGGTGTTATGCAATTTACCCTTCTTTTTGTGTATGGCTTCATGTAGGACTTGGAAAGTTGAGCATGAGCATCATATGTCTGAGCAATTGCCTCGTTGAAAAGGTTTTTCATGTTATCAATCGAAATAAGGTCATTTAGGGATACACGTGAATCTTCAATAACGTTAACTCGAGGGTCTTCAACTTAGAAAGCTATAAACTTTAGAATGTTTGACTTGAACTTGTGTATTTTTTGGTGAAATCAATACTTTGAACCATTGAGGTTGACTTGTGTTTTGATAATATTAATCTACGGCTTTCATATCGCATCACAAAAAAAACATTGAATTTAGATGATTTCCGCAACAGATGCCTTGACTCTTAATTGGCTTGAATGATGTGGATCTTCATTGATTGGTGCTAGACAGTTCTTATTTTTTTTAAAATGCCTTGTTACTTGTATCTTGCATTGCATTTTGAGTTGGGTCTTAACTCGTGTTTTGTGTTACGTCTTGAGTTGTGCATTTAATTTTTTTAAAAAAATAATGCTTTTATTTATAGTTGAAAAGTGAAAGCCTACCATATGTACTTGACCAAGTAGTAATACGATTTGATTGACCCTTCATGATCTAGAATTACCAAATTATTCACATTTGCTTCCTTCCTTGTTGAGACAAGATTTAATTGCCATAAATATTTCAATTCCATATACATGGTAATACTTAATTTTATCAATCAATTAACATTTTATTTTATAAAAAAATATAAAATTAATAAAAAGTATATCACACATGACAATATATAATTGACAATAAAAATATTATTTTTTTGAATCTGGCAATAAAAAATTTTCAATTCACAAAATAATTAAAAATTTTCAATGTAAATTCTTACAATCTATCTTAATTAATTACACAAATAAATTAAGATGGTACATATTAATCCAAACTCTTTCTACGTAATCACTTGACATTTATAGAATTTCTCAGTCAAAATTCACAGAATCTTCTCATATTTAGGAAGTAGATCATAAATTCCCTCCAAGACATACCCTAATTTATGTGTATAAATAACCCTAATTGGGTGGCATCTTCACCCACACAACAAACCAAACCACAGCAAATGGCTCAAAGACTGCCTTATCCTCCTTGTGTAACTTCTGGGTGCCAAACTCGTCAATGCTGTGCCAAAGGTAATTAACATTCGGCTTTTTTAGTTTGTAACTCAATAAATACCTTGTGATTGTTTGACTTATTCTTTCTGATTATTTAGTAATGAATTTTGAACATATATAGGGTACAAATCCATATGGCCTGACGTAGTCGGCATGGACCGTTCCGAAGCCAAAGCCATAATCGAGTACGACAATCCGTTGGTGACTGTTGTTTTTATGCGCCAAAATCAGGGACGGCTGACGGATCACTGCTGCAATCGCGTCTATGTTTTTGTGGATGACCATTACAGAGTTTTGTCCGAACCCTTCGTGCCGATGGTGGGCTAAGGATGATGAGTCGGGATTAGGAAAGAGGAAGAAATCAAAATAAGTTGAATAAAATTACTTGGTCGATGTTGCTGCATAGAGGACTTTGGTTATTTTTTTATATGGAAGAGGACTTTGTTTTGGTACAATATTTTATAAATGAAGTTATGATTTTGTTGATTTACTTTGTTCTTATATAACTTTATGGAGCGAAGGAAGAAATATAAAGCATAAAACTGCAAAGAGATCCCAAAAATCTCTTGAATTTTCCAAGTAGTTGCCAAAGAACAAGTTGGATTAAATTGACTGTATTGTACTGATGAGTTCATGAAAAAAAATATAAAATGAGCAAAAAAATTAAAGAGAATAATAATGTAAAGTTACTCTTAACATATTGGTTATGGTCAAAATATGATCCGTAGACTGTCAATTGTTCCAAAATAATAACAATACTAATAATAATAATAATAATAATAGTGATCCACACCCCTGAAGTTTAATATAATTATAAATACATCCCCGTTAGATGAAAAACTACATTTACCCTTCCTAAGATTTGTAAAGCGCTATAATATTTGTAAAAGTATGCAAATACAAAAAATACCCTCTGTTTCAAGCAAAAGACCAAATATATGAATAAATTTTGAAAAAAGACAAAAAAAAATTCCTATACAATTTTTCTTTTTCTTGCTCCAAAACCCCCCAACCTCTTTCTCTCTAAACCAACTCAAAACAATTCAACTCCTCGTCTTCTCTCTATCCTCTTCATGTTGGCAGTAAGACCCATTTACCGGAACAAGTTTCCAGCACCAGCGACTCCTCTTTTGATGGTGGATACTCGTAGAATACACTTTTGGAGTATCTGAAAAATGAAAAAAATAAAAAAATCGATACAGTAGAAGATAATAACTGGAGGAGTATCTGGTATAGCTGAATATATTTTGGATATATAGGGCTAAATATATGTATATATATATATATATATATATATTTATTTAATAAATTTGGAGCCAAATTTATCAAAAAAAAAAAATCTAAGATTTATTTTCAATATATTTCAATAATTTATTTAACTGTCAACTTCCATGAGGACCACAATGCCTTTTTATTGATTTATTTTTTATTAAAATATGACAAAATAGTGAAAAATGAGAAAAGAATAGCTTAAAAAAAATTAAATATAATTAGATATAATTTATTTTGTGTTCCTACATATATGGATGTCCTAATCTCATTCTTATTTATTAAAATTAATCTATACAATCATATTATATCTAAACTTATCAATTTAAATGAATAAACATAAAAAGTATTGATTTAAATAGTTAAATTATGAACAATTACAAGTCGGTTTATAAGCATTGTTTACTATTATTAGTATTTTGTCTTCAGTTTTCATAAATCAATTAAGAGGATAATGAGAGAGTTGCCTAAAATATTTAAAATTTTCACATAAATCAAAAGTAAAATTACACTTTTAGTTCCATAGGATAGGAGGTTGAACGCATTAGTCCTCTATTTTACGAGATTTTTAAAATGGTCCAAAATTATGAAAACTCGATACATTTAGTCCCAAACAAAAGATGCAATTTTGCTCTAGTTTCTTAGGGTCGATGGCACCTTTGGTCCAAGGCCATTCTAAAATAGCAAATTGGGACAATGACTTTTAAAAAATGTCAATTTAAGGACAAAAAGCCCTAATTTAGCCGCAATCATGCACATAACGCGCACGTGACCCCCTAATTTTGGAGAACTTCCCAAATTTCAGCAACTTAACATAGGTGGATGAAATTTTTTAGCCTGTGCTTATGTGGCAAGAGTGATGTGTTTAAAAATACCACGTCAGCCCTGTCAACTCACCTTGCCAGCCAGAACAAAGGAGGATAGCCTGCAGGTGGGGGAGTCGGGGGTAGGGGTGAAAGATGAAGCATTCGTTACGGGAGAGAAGTGGCTCAAGATATGAACAAATCACGGTGAAATGCTGGCCGTGAGGAGATGAAGTGCTAGTGGTGGTCTGCTGAAATGGGTGGGGCTGACAGTGGCGATTGGCGAAGAGAAAGCTAGGCAAGATAATAGCAAAGTCATGAATGAGGAGATGGACTGAAAAATAACAACCTGATAATGGTTATAGGCTAAAAATGGTCATGGCGAGCTATGGAGTATTTTATAGTGGTGTGATAGAAAATAGCGTTAAAAGAAAGGGGGATCTAGGGTTAGGTTAAATCTTGTTGGCTACAATTAGGGGCACGTCTCTTGTCCAATGAGGACACGTGCAGTGGAGTTAAGGTCGTTTGTGGATGGCTTGGTAGAGGGTGGTTCTCTTGGCTAGAAAGTTGCCAAAAAATTTTCAAACACCGGCCTGCATCGGTGACGGTGGAGGCTGCAGTCAGTTACATTGTGGTAGGTGGTGGTACAAATAAAATGAAATGAAAACAAAACGGGTGATTTGGCAGGTATGGTTAGGTGAAAATGGTAATATGTTTTATTTCAACATATCACCATTGCCACGTAAGAAAATTCAAATTATTTTAATCCACATAGGCATAACTCACGGGAATGGAAAAATCCTCAGTTTAAATAGGTCAAGTGTGACTTGCGTGATGAATTCCGATCATATTAGAGCAAATTGAACTAAAATTGACAATTTTTTAAAAATTACAGCCCTTAAATGCTATTTTAGAATAGTCTTGGAACAAAACTACCACCGTCGCTAGGAAATTGGACGAAAATTGCCTTTTTCTCTTTATATATATACTAGCGTATGCCCCGTGCGATGCACGAATTAAATTAATTAATAAGTAAAATATATTATATAAAAGTTTTATTAACCTACCAATTAAGTATTTTTATAATTAAAAAAAATTTAAATTCTAAAAATTCACCATTTGGTCAAAATTGAAGGATTTTGATCAAAAGACCGCCTTCAAATATATATATACTAGCGTGTGCCCCGTGCGATGCACATATTAAATTAATTAATAAGTAAAATATATTATATAGAAGTTTTATTAACCTATCAATTAAGTATTTTTATAATTAAAAAAATCTAAATTCTAAAAATTCATCTTTTGACCAAAATTCAAAATTGAAGAATTTTGGTCAAAAGACAGCCTTAAGATATATATATTAAAAGATACATAGGTTTAATATTTGATATATATATATATTTTTAGATAAATAATAAATAAATTTCGTTCTTTGAATTACAGTACATATATTGAAAAATTAAAAAAAATTAATATACATACAAAAAAGACATAAATAGAAATAATTGAGTATTACTTTTATAAATTAAAAGACAACCATCTTATTTTTGTGCATTTTAAAGTAGAATAAATGATTATAAATTTTTAACTTCCTCCTCCTTTTTGTGCATTTTAAATTAAAAGACAACCATCTTATTTTTGTTAATTTTAAATAAATTTTTGCTTCCCCCTTTTTGTAAATTTTTTCGTCTTCGTGCATTTTGCTGTATTTTCAAAGATTTCTATAATAATAGATATGCTCGAATTAAAAAAATATTTCAATTTTAAAAATACACATTGAAGTAGAATAAAGATAATTATACTGAAAGTTATGAATTTCAATATTTCAAGAAGATAATTTTTAATAATTTTTAATTTCTGCAGTTTCTGAAAATTTATATTCATCTAATTTCTGAAAATAAAATACATTTTTGTGATTCCTGAAATTTGACTTCTTTTTTTTTGTAAATTTTTAATTTTAGTGCATTTTGTTGTATTTAAAAAAAATATGTATTTCTATAATTTCAAAAATATATATTTATGTAATTTTTGAAAATAATAGTTTCTAAAACATTAATTTCAAAAGTATGAATTATAAATAAAAAAGTTTTGCTTCCTCCTTTTTGTAAATTTTTTCGTCTTTCTGCATTTTGCTGCATTTTAAAAAATTTCTATATAGTAGATATGTGAGATATAAAAAGTTATTTAAATTTTAAAAATACACGTTGAAGTAGAATAAAGATAATTATACTGAATGTTATGAATTTCAATATTTCGAAAAGATAATTTCTAATAATTTTATTAATTTATGTAGTTTTTGAAAATTTATATTTCTCAATTTTTTGAAAATAAAATACATTTCTATAATTTCTGAAATTTTGCTTCTTTATTTTTGTAAACTTTTTAATTTTTGTGCATTTTTCTGTATTTTAAAAAAAAAATATGTATTTCTATAATTTAAAAAATATATATTTATGTAATTTTTGAAAATAAAGTTCCTTAAACATTAATTTCAAAAGTATGAATTATAAATAAAATTTTTTGCTTCCTCTTTTTGTAAATTTTTTCGTCTTTGTGCATTTTGATGTATTTTAAAAAAATTTCTATAATAATAGATATGTGCGAATAAAAAATTATTTAAATTTTAAAAATACACGTTGAAGTGGAATAAAGATAATTATACTGAAAGTTATGAATTTCAATAATTCAAAAAGATAATTTCTAATAATTTTATGAATTTCTGCAGTTTCTGAAAATTTATATTTCTCAAATTTCTGAAAATAAAATACATTTCTATAATTTCTGAAATTTTGCTTCTTTTTTTTTTTGTAAACTATTTAATTTTTGCGCATTTTTCTGTATTTTAAAAAAAATGTATTTCCATAATTTCAAAAATATATATTTATGTAGTTTTTGAAAATAATAGTTCCTTAAACATTAATTTCAAAAGTATGAATTATAAATAAATTTTTTTTGCTTCCTCCTTTTTGTAAATTTTTTCGTCCTTGTGCATTTTGCTGTATTTTAAAAAATTTCTATATAATAGATATGTGCGAATTAAAAAATTATTTAAATTTTAAAAATACACGTTGAAGTACAATAAAGATAATTATACTGAAAGTTATGAATTTCAATATTTCAAAAATATAATTTCTAATAATTCTATAAATTTCTGCAGTTTTTGAAAATTTATATTTCTCAAATTTCTGAAATTTCGCTTCTTTTTTTTTGTAAATTTTTTAATTTTAGTGCATTTTGCTGTATTTAAAAAAATATGTATTTCTATAATTTCAAAAATATATATTTATGTAATTTTTGAAAATAATAGTTTCTGAGGCATTAATTTCAAAAGTATGAATTATAAATAAAAAATTTTTTGCTTCCTCCTTTTTGTAAATTTTTTCGTCTTTCTGCATTTTGCTGTATTTTAAATTTTTTTATAATAGTAGATATGTGCGATTTAAAAAATTATTTAAATTTTAAAAATACACGTTGAAGTAGAATAAAGATAATTATACTGAATGTTATGAATTTCAATATTTCAAAAGATAATTTCTAATAATTTTATTAATTTCTGCAGTTTCTGAAAATTTATATTTCTAAAATTTCTGAAAATAAAATACATTTGTAATTCTGAAATTTTGATTGTTTTTTTTGTGAACTTTTTAATTTTTGTGCATTTTCTGTATTAAAAAAAATGTATTTCTATAATTTCAAAAATATATATTTATGTAATTTTTGAAAATAATAGTTCTAACATTAATTTCAAAAGTATGAATTATAAATAATTTTTTTTGCTTCTCTTTTTGTAAATTTTTTCGTCTTTGTGCATTTTGACGTATTTTAAAAAATTTCTATAATAATAGATATGTGCGAATTAAAAAATTATTTAAATTTTTAAAAACCACGTTGAAGTGAAATAAAGATATTATACCGAAAGTTATGAATTTCAATATTTCAAAAAGATAATTTCTAATAATTTTATTAATTTCTGCAGTTTATGAAAATTTATATTTCTAAAATTTCTGAAAATAAAATACATTTCTATAATTTCTGAAATTTTGCTTCTTTTTTTTTTTGTAATCTTTTTAATTTTTGTGCATTTTTCTGTATTTAAAAAATATATTTCCATAATTTCAAAATATATATTTATGTTGTTTTTGAAAATAATAGTTCGTTAAACATTAATTTCAAAAGTATGAATTATAAATAAATTTTTTTTGGTTCCTCCTTTTTGTAAATTTTTTCGTCCTTGTACATTTTGCTGTATTTTAAAAAATTTCAATAATAATAGATAAGTGCGAATTAAAAAATTATTTAAATTTTAAAAATACATGTTGATGTACAATAAAGATAATTATACTGAAAGTTATGAATTTCAATATTTCAAAAATATAATTTCTAATAATTCCATAAATTTCTGCAGTTTTTGAAAATTTATATTTCTCAAATTTCTTAAATTTCGCTTCTTTTTTTTTTGTAAACTTTTTAATTTTTATACATTTTGCTGTATTTAATAAAATATGTATTTCTATAATTTCAAAAATATATATTTTTTGTAATTTTTGAAAATAATAGTTTCTAAAGAATAAATTTCAAAAGTATGAATTATAAATAAATAATTTTTGGTTCCTCCTTTTTGTAAATTTTTTCGTCTTTCTGCATTTTGCTGTATTTTAAAAAATTTCTATAATAGTAGATATGTGCGATTTAAAAAATTTAAATTTTAAAATTACACGTTGAAGTAGAATAAAAATAATTATACTGAATGTTATGAATTTCCATATTTTGAAAATACAATTTCTAATAATTTTATTAATTTCTGCAATTTCTGAAAATTTATATTTCTAAAATTTCTGAAAATAAAATACATTTCTGTAATTTCTGAAATTTCGCTTCTTTTTTTTTTGTAAACTTTTTAATTTTTGTGCATTTTTCTGTATTTTCAAAAAAAAATATGTATTTCTATAATTTCAAAATATAATATAATTTTTTGAAAATAACAGTTCCTTAAACATTAATTTCAAAAGTATGAATTATAAGTAAATTTTTTTGCTTCCTCCTTTTTGTAAATTTTTTCGTCTTTGTGCATTTTGCTGTATTTTAAAAAATTTCTATAATAATAGATTTGTGTGAATTAAAAAATTATTTTAATTTTAAAAATACACGTTGAAGTGGAATAAAGATAATTATACAGAAAGTTATGAATTTCAATATCTCAAAAAGATAATTTCTAATAATTTTATTAATTTCTGCAGTTTCTGAAAATTTATATTTCTCAAATTTCTGCAAATAAAATTTATGTGTTTTATTTTAATTCTACTTTAACATACATTTATATAATTTCTAAAAAATTTTTGCTTCCTCCTTTTTGTAAATTTTTTCGTCTTTGTGCATTTTGCTGTATTTTAAAAAATTTCGATAATAATAGATATGTGCAAATTAAAAAATTATTTAATTCTGAAATTTATAAATATAAAAATTATATTTCACAAATTTCTCAAATAAAAATACATTTCTATAATTTCTAAAATTTCGCTTCTGTTTTTTTAAAAAATTTTAATTTTTGAGCAGTTTGCTGTTTTTTCAAAAAAAAAAAAAATGCATTTTTATAATTTAAAAATATATTTATGTAATTTCTGAAAATAATAGTTCCTAAAACATTAATTTCAAAAGTATGAAATAAAAATAAAAATATTTTGCTTCCTCCTTTTTGTAAATTTTTTTCGTCTTTGTGCATTTTGCTGTATTTTCATAGATTTATGTTATAATAGATATGTGTGAATTAAAAATTTATTTCAATTTTAAAAATACACGTTGAACTAGAATAAAGATAATTATACTGAAAGTTATGAATTTCAATATTTCAAAAAGATAATTTTTAATAATTTTATTAATTTGTGCAGTTTTTGGAAATTTATATTTCTCTAATTTTTGAAAATAAAATACATTTATGTGATTTCTGAAATTCCTCCTTCTTCTTTTTTGTAAATTTTTTAATTTTAGTGCATTTTGCTGTATTTAAAAAATATGTATTTCTATAATTTCAAAAATATATATTCATGTAATTTTTGAAAATAATAGTTTCTAAACATTAATTTCAAAAGTATGAATTATAAATAAAAAATTTTTGCTTCCTCCTTTTTGTAAATTTTTTCGTCTTTCTGCATTTTGCTGTATTTTCAAAAATTTCTATAATAATAGATATGTGCGATTTAAAAATTATTTAAATTTTAAAAAAATACACGTTGAAATAGAATAAAGATAATTATACTAAAAGTTAGGAATTTCAATATTTCGAAAAGATAATTTCTAATAATTTTATTAATTTTTGCAGTTTCTGAAAATTTATATTTCAAATTTCTGAAAATAAAATACATTTCTATTGTTTTTGTGTAAATTTTTAATTTTTGTCCATTTTTCTGTATTTTCAAAAAAAAAATATGTATTTCTATAATTTCAAAAATATATATTCATGTAATTTTTGAAAATAATAGTTTCTAAAATATTAATTTCATAATAATAGATATGTGCAAATTAAAAATTATTTAATTTTAAAACACGTTAAAGTAGAATAAAGACAATTATACTGAAAGTTATGAATTTCAATATTTCAAAAAGATAATTTTTAATAATTTTATTAATTTATGCAATTTATGAAAATTTATATTTCTCAAAATAAAATACATTTCTATTATTTCTGAAATTTCGCTTCTTTTTTTTTTAAATTTTTTAATTTTTGTGCAGTTTGCTGTATTTTGAAAAAAAAATACATTTCTATTATTTAAAAATATATATTTATGTAATTTTAGAAAATAATAGTTCCTAAAACAATAATTTCAAAAGTATGAATTAAAAAAAAAATTTTTTGTTTCCTCCTTTTTTGTAAATTTTTTCATCTTTGTGCATTTTGCTGTATTTCAATTTCTGTAATAATAGATATGTGCGAATTAAAAAATTATTTCAGTTTTAAAAATACACGTTGAAGTCGAATAAAGATAATTATACTGAAAGTTATGAATTTCAATATTTCAAAAAGATAATTTTTAATAATTATATTAATTTCTGCAATTTTTGAAAATTTATATTTCTCTAATTTCTTAAAATAAAATACATTTATGTGATTCCTGAAATTTCACTTCTTCTTTTTTTGTAATTTTTTAATTTTGTGCATTTTGCTGTATTTAAAAAAAATGTATTTCTATAATTTCAAAAATATATATTCATGTAATTTTTGAAAATAATAGTTTCTAAAACATTAATTTCAAAAGTATGAATTATAAATAAAAAATTTTTGCTTCCTCCTTTTTGTAAATTTTTTCGTCGTTCTACATTTTGCTGTATTTTCAAAAATACAAATTGAAGTAGAATAAAGATAATTATACTGGAAGTTATGAATTTCAATATTTCGAAAAGATAATTTCTAATAATTTTATTAATTTTTGCAATTTTTGAAAATTTATATTTCTCAAATTTCTGAATAAAAAATACATTTCTCAAATTTCTGAAATTTTGTTTCTTTTTTTTTTAATTTTTTTAATTTTTGTGCAGTTTGTTGTATTTTAAAAAAAAACATATATAATTAAAAAATATATCCTAAAACATTAATTTCAGAAGTATGAATTAAAAAATAAATTTTTTTGCTTCCTCCTTTTTGTAAATTTTTTATCTTTGTGCATTTTGCTGTATTTTCAAAGATTTCTATAATAATAGATATGTGCGAATTGAAAAATTATTTATATTTTAAAAATACACGTTGAAGTAGAATAAAGATAATTATACTGAAAGTTATGAATTTCAATATTTCAAAAAGATAATTTAATAATTTTATTAATTTGCAGTTTCTGAAATTTATATTTCTCTAATTTCTGAAAATAAAATACATTTCTATGAATCCTGAAATTTCACTTCTTCTTTTTTGTAAATTTTTTAATTTTAGTGCATTTTGCTGTATTTAAAAAAAATATGTATTTCTATAATTTCAAAAATATATATTTATGTAATTTGAAAATAATAGTTTCTAAAACATTAATTTCAAAAGTATGAATTATAAATAAAAAAATTTTGCTTCCTCCTTTTTGTAAATTTTTTCGTCTTTCTGCATTTTGCTGTATTTTAAAAAATTTCTATAATAATAGATATGTGCAAATTAAAAAATTATTTCAATTTTAAAAATACACGCTGAAGTAGAACAAAGATAATTATACTGAAAATTATGAATTTCAATATTTCAAAAAGATAATTTCTAATAATTTTTATTAATTTCTGTAGTTCTTGGAAATTTATATTTCTCTAATTTCTAAAAAAATTACATTCTGTAATTCCTGAAATTTCACTTCTTCTCTTTTGTAAACTTTTAATTTTTGTGCGCATTTTGTTGTATTTAAAAAAATATATATTTTTATAATTTCAAAATATATTTTTATATAATTTTTGAAAATAATAGTTCCTAAAACTTTAATTTCAAAAGTATGAATTATAAACTCTCTCTCAAATTTATAAGCATCAGTTTTCCGACAATGCTCCCTCAATAATACATGTTCGTTTAGCTAACAATATCGACACATATATACAAATTGAAATGGAAATTGTCTAAGGGATGGATTAAATAAGAAATAGGGAAATGAATGAAAATGAACATACGTGTTCGTTTTGACATGCTATCATTATGCAGATTGCATCTGCAGGTAGGCCCCGTTGATTTCTAATTTCCGTTTATATATCTTAGCTATAATTGTACAGTAGGCTTAGTTTTCTTCACTCTCACTTTAAGTAATTAGTCATCTACAGGTAGGCAGGTCGATTTCTAATTTCCTTTAATTTATTCTAGCTCTGACATTGTATAGTAGGCTTAGTTTGGAAAAATACAATTTTTGTTCAGTAATTTATGGATGGCAATTTTGATCGTGCACAAATTGATTTTCTCAAGTTAGTCCTATAATTTTAAAAATTTGGTAACTTTTATTCTTTTTGGGTCAATTTTGGTAGAAAAATTACATGTGACTTGAACATGACCCAATTAAATTATAATTTTAGTCCTGTAAGTTATGGGACATTGGCATTTTTAGTACTATAATTTGATAGAGTTGGCATTTTTGGTCCTTGATGAATTTATTTACATGACTCAGTCAAATTGACCGAAAAAGAACTAAAATTCCCAAAATTGTAATGTTACAGAACTAAATTGCGAAAATTATTTTTTACATGATTAAAATTACAATTTTCCCAGCTTGGTTTTCTTCACTCTCACTTTAATAAATTTATCCCAACTTCTTCTTTTTTCCCCTTCTCGACGGTGGAGGTGAACTTCATAGATAAGCACTACAAGAATGACTCAATAGCTACGAAAAAAATTAATAGCGAACTAATTAGCAAATAATTTTTTTATTGATAATCTACATTATGTAATACAAGATTAGAATGCTACTCTAGAAAGTCAAAAGACAAAAATGCCAAATAACGTAACTTATGAGACAATAAATACATTTAACCCTATTATTTAGGTATAATGTTGTACTTTTCTAATTGTCTATAGAAGAATACTGATAATTTTATGAGGCAAAATCCTTTGTTTATCCCGTTAAAATATATCTTTTTTGTTTTATTCTTCTTTGTATCATAAAACACAAAAATCTACCTTTTTGGTCTCAAGTTAACGGTAGAGGTTAACGGCTGTTAACTCTTATTGGAAGACCCTATTTAATGGTATTCAAAAAGCAAAAAAAAAAAAAAAAAAAAAACATGTTTTATTGGTACACTTAAAAGGAAAAAAAAATATTTTAACCAACTTTTGCCACAAACTATAAGAATATTTTTTTATCTTTTAAAAAAATTAAAAATATTTGGAAAATTTTATTTTAAATATATATATAAATAGTTCTAAAATTATAATTATTTTTAGGGATTTTTTTTTCGTCCATTAACTTGGTTCTTGTTCAATTTGGTCTACTAACTATGAAAATTATCACATTTTGTACACTAACTTTGACAAATGCATCAATTAGGTACTCTGGTAGCTGATCTATCAGATTTTGCCCGAAAATTGATGATGTGGCAGATAATTACTTATTTGTCCAGCGAAATGAGTCACGTCATTATGTACACTAGAATTCAATATGGCATAATTATATCTAAATATATACATAATTATATAAATAAATAATTAATAAATTAAAAAATAATTATTTTATATCATATAATACATAAGATTATAAAATTAAAAATTATTATTTTATAAATAATTATAGATTATGAAAAATTATTATGTTATATAATATAAATTTAAATAAAAAATAAATCCCACCCCCGCCCCATCCCCCTCGCCCTCGCCAGCCACAGAAGGAGGCGACGCTAGCCACAGCAGAGAGGGGGGGGGGGGGGGAGCCCTCTCTGCTAGGGTGGCATTGGGGATTGGGGTCGGGTCGGGGTGGGGGTGGGGTGGGTAGAGGAATTTTTTTAATTTATATTAATTATATAAATAATTTTATTTTATAATTATATATATTTATATATAATTATGCCATGATGCTTAGTTTATTTTTTTGCCACGTAAGATAATGACATGTTTATTTCTCCGGACAAGTAAGCAATTAATTGACACATAAGCAATTTCCAGTCAATTGGCCAAAAAATTGATACCAAAACTCTAAATTGGACCTAATAGAAGTATTTTTTAAATATAATGTACAAAATACTTTTTTAAATACTCTAAATTAGTGCACTAAAATTGAACGAGAACCAAGTTAATGACTAAAAAAAAAATTTCTTATTTTTATTGCAGATAATTTCTCGGATCTATTTTACTATTTTTCAAATTAAATTATTATTTGGTGTAAAAATATATTAATATTTGATCACAAACTATAAGAATTAAAATTTATATTTTGAGTAGAAGTATTAGATAAATTTTACTTTTATTTAACGATAAGTTAATTTTTAAATGAAAATTATTTACATTCAAGATAAATTGTAGCGACTATTAATTTTTTTAAATTGCATTTTTTTATTTTGTTTGAAAATATTTTAATAAACTTTTATCATAAACTATAAGGAATATAATTTTTTTCAAATTAAAAATTAAAGAAATTTTACTTTAATATAAATAATAAAATAGTTTATAATTTATAATTATATGTATTTTAAATAAATTCTAGTATATTTTAATTATTTTTTCAATTAAAATATTATTTATTTTAATAATATTTTAATAAACTTTGACCGAAGAAAGTAAGAAATAAATTTTAATTTTATTTCTAGAATTTATATCGAATGTAAATAATTATAATTTAAAAATTAATTCATTATTTTATAAAATGAAATTTATCTAATACTTTTATTCAAAAAATAAATTTTACTTTTCATAATTTATGCTTAAACATTAAAATAATTTTAAACCAAATAATAATTTTGTTTAAAAAAAATAGTAAAATAGATCCTGGAAATGATCTAAAATAAAATAATTATAATTAAGCTATTTATTATATATATATTAAAATAAAAGTTTCCTAATATTTTTATTTTTGTAAAATATAAAAAAAATCTTATAGTTTATGGAAAAAATTTAGTTAAAAAACACCTTTTTTTTTTCTTTTTTGGTACCATTAAATCAGGTATTCTAATAGGAGTTAACAGCCGCCAACGTTTGCCGTTAACTTGGGATAAAAAAAGTGTTATTGTATTTTATGATACCAAAAGTTATATTCGCCATAATTGTGGTGTCAAAGATAAAAATAATTTTTTTAACGGTCAAAAAAACAATTTTGCCTAATTTTATGTGACACCAATACCTGCCCCACATCGATTAAAAATTGATAAAATAAACACCATATAAACTCTTGTAAAAGAATTCAAGTCATTTGTTCGATATCTCTTTTTGGGTTTTCAAGATTACTTATTACCTAACCCAACTAGCTATATATAGATACGCATTATTGTAATTCTTTTATGTTTAATCTTAAATTCATGAATATTTAAATTTAGTTTATTATTACTTCTTTTAACTGTTATTACGCATCTTGATCAAATAATCCAACTTTTGGACACTAACTGAAAATGTTATAAATTTCCAGATGTTATATCATTATTTGCTAAATAATTGCATTTTTTTGGAAGATTAATGTTATATATAGATAAGCAAAGAAATCAAATGGAGCAGCTGATTATACATATGGCCAAACAGTACTTCAATAGGATTAAAAGCAAGGAAGCTTAATTACTACAAATCATTTGAGTTCTATCAGATGTAACCTTTTCTATTTCTGAGTTCTGGTTAAATTCAGTTCGCCTCGACTATTTTTGAATGGAACAAGTTCTGGAATCATTAGGCGTATGATATAATATTAGGGTTAATTATCCTTAGGCCCTTTTAAAACTGTGAAAATATATTTTCTCTTCAAAAAATTTATAAAATTATACTTACATCTCCTCCAAATTTTTTCACTTACACCGATTCCTTCTGTTAAAGTTTGGATGGATTGATGTCAATAAAAAATTACATAAATTTATAATTTCATCCTTCATTCAACATTCCCCTGTAATATTTTTATATTTATAAATTAGTAACTGTAATATATATATATACATATATATATATATATATATAAAGTCAACATTGTGTAATTGTAATAAAATATTATTTTTAAATTATAGTCATTGTACGGAGAGTAACGGTAGATGAATGGAGAAACTAGCCATCTTTTGGTGCTTTTTTTTTGCTTTCTGCATATCAGAATAGCTTAACATCTTCATTAGGTTAAATGCATTTTTGGTTCCGTAATTTGGGCCATTTGATGTTTAAGTACTTTAATTTTTTAGAATAGTAGTTTTTGTCTTGTGTCTCTTTAATTTTTTTCACCGGAGTTCACCTCCACCAACGAGAACGGTGAACTTCGAAAAAAAAAAAGACTGAAATCAAGAAAATTATAATAAAAAAGCTATTCTAGCAAGTTAAAAGACAAAATATGCTGAAAAAATGAGGCAATAGCAACAGTAGCCCCGATTTTAGACGAATGTCACGTGACATGACATGCTTTTTTTCGGGGTAAAATACATATTACCCCCTGTGATATCCCAAATGTTCAAATAAGCCCTTGTGATAAAAAAAATATCATATAACCCCCTGTAAAATTTTAAAAAGTGCATATTGGCCCCTAACCCCCCAATTTTCTATCGCTTTTTTCTCCGACATCCGACGACTTCTCAACGTGTGCTTTACACCGTTGGAAAGCCCTTCCGACAACGATCATTTGACACCCTACCACCTCCAATCTCTCGTCCGTCGGTGAGTAATCTCCATTTTTTCGTTTTAATTATTTTAGGTTTTTTATATATATATACATATAACTAAAAATTATTTTCTTATATTATATTTAAAATATGTATAATTAAATACAGGGTGGTTTGATAATTTAAGGGCAAAATATATATATTTAGTGGCAATTTTGGGAACATGAATTTTACAGGAAGGTAATATGCACCTTTTTAAATTTTACAGGGGGGTATATGGTATTTTTTTTATCACAGGGGCTTATTTGAACATTTGGGGTATCACAGAGGGGAAATATGGATTTTACCCTTTTTTTCGGCAAGGAAGGTTCGCAAAAATAGCGGGGTGCCATTAATTGTGTGCATGATTAAGATTGTGTTTTGTGTTTGTGTTTGTGTTTGTATTTGCGTGTGTGTGTGTAATATGAAATGGACAAAGTGAAAGACAGGTTGAAGTTTCTCATGTGTTCTGTTCCCTCTATATATAAAGAACAATGTCTTCTGATTGAACAATACTCAAACACCCCATTTCATTGCAAAAACACTGACAATTCTCAGCACTTTGTGTCTCTGTCTCTGTTTTTCCCTCCATCAGTACTGTTCCACAGTTGATGTCAACTTCCACACACTCTTACACTTATATTGCCCACATGGACTTAACTGCCATGCCCAAAGCTTCTCCGGCCACCACACCTGGTACTTGACCACACCTTCCTCCATCTCAGACGGCACCAAGCCCACCACTACTTCTAATCTTGTCTATGGCTACACCAATGCCATCAATGGTTTTAGTGCAGTTCTGTGGTCTAGTGAACTCAACGCCATCAAGAATTAGCCTGCGCACGTCTCTTCAATTATAGACACAATAGTTAAAGTCGAACACGACTCAATGGTACCGATTCGTCAGCCTAAATCCTGATAACGGCGTATCGCCAGCTTCCGATTACGGTAAGGACGTTATAAGTGGTGTGGTGGACACCGGAGTTTGGCCCGAGAGTAGAAGCTTCAACTAGGATGGAATGAGTGAAATTCCAACAAGGATCAGCATACAAAGCAAGAATTCGCCGGGGTACGTCTCTTCAATTACATTCTGTGTGCCTCTCTCTTCTCAACTTCTCATTTTTCTCTCTTCCCAAGTACTTTCCTGTTAGGTCAGTTGGGAGTTTCGTTTTGTTGCCACCTCGATTACTCCCCCACGGTATGGTACAGGGTCAATTTGGTAAATGTATCATAAATTAGATTAATTATATATATATATATATATCATATTTGTAACCTAGAAGACACGATTTTCTCTAAAATAAAAATACAGCAGCCGCGCCGCTTCCGAGGACATAGGCACATTGCCGAACCTCGTTAAATCTTGTGTTCATTTTCTTTTTATGTTCAATAGCATTAATTTCTCATATTTCCATTTCTCTTTCTCTCAACTTCCACATACCTTTTCTTCTCTCTCTCTTTTTTTTTTTTTTTTTTTTAATATTTTCTCATAATATTAGTCTTGGGCCTTCAATCCTCAGCTAGTAGCTTTTCTTCTCGTATTTCTTGCAGATAAATTCAAGACTACATCGAAAGCGACCCCCATCCTAAAGCCAGTTTTAAGTTCCGAGCAGCAAGGCTTGGCACAAAGCCAGCTCCAATGATAACGTCCTTATTGTAATCGGAAGCTGGCTGTACGCGGTTATCAGGATTTAGGCCGAGGGATCTATACGACTAAGTCGTGTCGACTTTAACTGTCGTGTCTCTAGTTGAAGAGACGTACCCTGGCGAATTCTTGATGGCGTCGAGTTTACTAGATGATAGAACTACACTAAAACCGTTCATGGCTTTGGTAGGCATAGACAAGATTAGATGAGTGGTGGGCTCGGTGCTGTCTGAGACTGAGGAAAGTGTGGTCAAGTACCAGGTGTGGTGGCTGGAGAAGGCTTTGGGCATGGCAGATAAGTCCATGTGGACAATATAAGTGTCAGAGTGTGTGGAAGTTGGCATCAACTGTGGAACAGTACTGATGGAGAGGAAAACAGAGACAGAGACACAAAGTGTTGAGAATTGTTATGTTTTTGCACTGAAATGGGGTGTTAAGAGTATTGTTCAATCAGAACACATGAGAAACTTCAACCTGTATTTCACTTTGTCCATTTCGTATTACACACACACAATCACAATCACAATCACAATAACAATCATACCCACAATTAATGGCACCCCTCTATTTTGGCCCATGAAATATTTCACGGGTCACAGATAATCAATGAAATACCAACCAAAAAAAAGTAATTAAAACTAAACTAGTCCAAACCCCTTTTGTAGTGGTTGAATATGAGAAAAGGCATTAAGGGAAAACCTACCATCAATTTCATTGCTTGGTTCAAAGTATCGGTCGATATTCAATAATATCAACCAATACGTATTTGTACTTGTCAGTGTTGATCCGATAAAAACATTTCATACCCTATATTATTAGAGATGATTTGGTATCACCAATGTAAAATTAAAATTATCATTAATTGTATGTTAAATGAACTGATAATATTAAAATGTATTACTTAAGATGTATTTTCAAAGACAATTTTTAATTTGACACTTAATATTTTGTAATTATTGTTTTTTTCTTTATAGTGACCACTAAGTTTAATTAAGTACAATATTTATATTTGACCTTCTTTCATTAGAGTTTATACAGAAAATGCTAATATCAGTAAAAAAAATTACATAAAGTTTTAATTCCACCCCTCACTCAACATTGCCTAATAATATTTTATATTTATAAAGGGATATATATAATATATAAGGTCAAAAAGGTGTACATGTAATACAATATTATTATCGAATTATAACTATCGGGTAAAAAGTATCCAGGCATAAATGGATAAAGTAGTTGTGTTTTTTTTCTTTTTACTTCTTATATATGGGATGAGGTGAACATAATTGTTGTATCTATTTATTGAAGCATTAAATAAAGTATCAAAATACGACATTTTTCAGAAAATAGTGCATCAACATTTAAATTCATTTTTTGCCCCGAAACTTAGGTTATTTGATCTTTTCATCCTTTAAATTTTTTGGGTAGCATTTTGATTCTACCTCCTTTTTGTTTTTCACAATTTCAGCATCCTTTATGCCGGAGTTCATCCTTTTCGCAGCAAAATGCATGTCCTTTTAGAAATTGGGATTATTATTTTCATTGGTTCATTTTTGTCAATATTTTTGTCTTTTAACTTTTTAGGATAGTATTTTGGTCCTGTATTTTTTTTTTAGTTTTTCATTCGAGTTCATCCTTCTCATCGACAAAGGTCAACTCCTGCAAAAAAAAAGGACTGAAATTACGAAAATTAAAAAAAAAATGTAAGGCCAAAATGCGACCTTAGAAATTTAAAGCGCCAAAATACCAAATAACATAAGTTACAAGATCAAAATTTTACATTTACCTAATCAACATTGATGTTAAGCTCTTCCCATGCATAAAATAAAAAATAAAACAAAAACAAAACAAAACGATGGCTAATTTTTTTCATTAATCTATGGCTATTTTTAGATCCGATTGTGACCATAATTTGGGAGTAATGTTTAATTGTAATTACACCCTTTTGATTTTTTATATATTACATTTATCCACATAGAAAAATATTATAGGGGAATATTGAATGAATGGTGTTAACGTTAGTATTTTTCATCCGAACCCTAACAAAAATATTAAATGAAGAATTTTTGAAAGGGCTATAAGTATAATTTTAAAATTTTTATGAGGGAAAATACAATTTGGTATTTTTAGAGGGAATTAAAATATAATTAACCATATTATTATATCATACTAATTATTTATGCTCTCCAAGAATTAATTTAATCTAATTAATTGATTTACTTCTTTCAAAATTAATTCCAAATTAACTCCGTCACATCCCATGATTTATGTGTAACTCTTTAGTCTCACCCTCAGCTATACTTGCTTATAACCAATACAATTAGCTAAATTTTAGTTTAATTAGTTATTTCTAATTATCCCATAACTAGAAATACCCGTTAACATGAGTGGTCATCTAGCAACAATCCATGACACTAGAGACTGGGTTTATATTGGCGTGAACATTTAGGCTTCGAATTCCATACGGGTACGATCCTTCTGTCGACTGTCTCGTGGTCTTAGTTTAGGATATGAAATTGGACGTCAGTTTTTTCTTTGACTAGGCAACTATAATTCATACTCGAGATGCGTTTACTCTATTCATGATATATATGAGGTTTATTCGCTATAAAAAAAAAGGTACATATATCTCTGTATATTCTTTTTTGTAGCCGTTGGTGCATCCTTTTCAGATTTTTCATTCTTTTCTTTTTTTAGTAATTTCATATTCTATTACAATGATAATACTATAGGGTTAGTTAGTAACCCTTTGAAAATATAGAATTTCATTTTTCTTGAAAAAAAAAAGTTTAAAAATTATATTTGTACACATTTCGAAAATTTTCCATTTACATCTGAACTCCTTTCTATAGGATTTGTATGCAAAATGTTGATGTTAACCAAAAAATTATTTAAACTTTCAATTCCACCCTCCATTCAATATTACCTACTAATATTTTTTATTATGAAAAATCAAAATAGAGTAATTGTAATAAAATATTATTCTTGGATTATAGCCATTGGATGAAAATTATTCGTTTATGTATTAAAAAAGTGGTCATCTTTTTGTACATTTTTTACTTCTTATATACGAGGTGAGGTGGACACTATTGTTGCATTTATTTATTCAAACACTATGAAGTACTTGAACCCAACATTTTCAATAAATAGATGCAATAAGGCTTAAATGCATTTTTACTCCCGTAACTTGGGCCATTAGCAATTTTTTTTAAACTTTTTAAGATAGTATTTTGATCATTTTTCTTTAAATATTCGCAATTATAGTCATTTTTTCGCTGGAGTTCACCCTTCTTACCAGAGAAATGCATATCATATCAAGTGAACTTTTAAAATTATGGCTACTATTCCTATTGACTTATTTTTGCTCGTATTTTGGTCCTGCATTCTTTTCACTTTCTCGATTTCAATTTTTTTTTAGTCGGAGTTCACCCTTCTCATCGGTGGAGGACCTAAATTATTGTAATCGGCCCTAATATTATATCATACACCTAATGATTCCAAAGCTGGTTCCATTCAGAAAACCAGACGAGGCGAACTGAATTTAAGCACACCTCAGAAATAGAAAGGTTGATAACTGATAGAACTCAAATGATTTATGCATAAAACTTCCTTGCTTTTTATCCTGTTGAAGTACTATCTGGCCATATATATAATCAGCTGCTCCATTTAATTTCCTTGCTTCACTATATATAACATTAATCTTCCAGAAAAAAATTCAATTATTAGCGAATGATAATATAACATCTGGAAATTTATAACACTTTCAGTTAATATCCAAAAGTTGGATTATTGGATCAAGATATGTAATAACAGTTAAAAGAAGTAATAATAGACTAAATTTAAATATTCATGAATTTAAGATTAAACATAAAAGAATTACAATAATGCGTATCTATATATAGCTAGTTGGGTTAGGTAATAAGTAATCTCTAAAACTGAAATTCGACAATAAAAAACCTCGCCCAAAAAGGGGTATCCAATGAATGACTTAAATTCTTTTACAAAAGTTCATGTGTTGTTTATTTTATCAATTTTTATTGGATGTTGGACATGTATTGATATCATATCAAATTATCAATATTTTTTTATAGGCAATGATAAAAGTATAAAATTATATCTAAACAATAGGGTTAAACGTATTTTTTGTTTTATTATAAATTAGGTTATGGAGTTTTCGTCCTTTAATTTTTTAGGGTAGCATTTTGATCTTACATCTTTTTATGTTTTGCAATTCAATCTTTCACTATAAGAAAAAAGCTCAATAACTATGAAAAAATTCGATGTTAAAATAGCATCAAGCTAATTAAAAAATAAAATTCTCATTGTTAATTTACATTACGTAATATATATATATATATATATATATATATATATATAATATATATAATAACAATTCATTGTTAAATTCGTTAGCAAGTAAATTTTTGTTGCCAAATTTAATAAAAAGTAAATTTCTTGTATTACATAATTTAGATTAGCAATGAAAATTTTATTTGCTAATTAGCTCGACATTGATTTTTTCCGTAGCTATTAATCCATTATTCTAGTGTTTATCACCAAAGTTCACCTCCACCAACGAGAAGAACAAATTTATGTGCAAAAGGAATTGGAATCGCATCTAGCGACCACGTCGCCCTCCGCTTTTAGGCCGGGGGAGGGGGGGGGGTAGGGAGGAGGTAAGGGGAGTGAGGAAGGAGGTTGGGGGTGGGGCACTACAAAAAAAATAGTGCTATAGCAACGGATTTTGCATAAAATTCATTGCAAAACAGTATTTCTACGGAAAATTTTCCGTTGCTATGAGTACTAATGTTATAGTTGCAGCAGTATTCTCCGTCCATGGCAAATTTTGCCATGGATAATTGCCCAATGCAAATTACATTGTCAAAACTTTGACTTTTAATCTTGCAACGAAATTTATTATATTTTTGCAATGACTTTTTGATAATATTTTCGGCAAATTTGCAATTAAATCTCTTATTGCATTTAACGAAATCCCATTGATTGCGCCAACAACATGTGCAATGACATTGCAAATTTTGCAAATATTACAATAATTTGCACCAATTTTTTGTTAAACAAAGTTCTCATCTAAAGATTTATTATCCTCCTATATCACATGAGCCCGTGACCAATCTTGTGCACGGTTTTTTCCAGTAGCATAAATTATGGCGCGGAACAATTATGACATATTTTGCTGCATCGTAACACCGGAACCTAATATTCATTTTTGCTAGTGCCTTGCACTGTTTGAGTCTCTTTGATGATCAAATTCTGTTCGTCCCGAACCTCCCGCGTCCTACACATGGTTACGCTGTGGATCTAGAGACGAATTTAGCTTTAATTCTAATTATACTTTACCAAGCCAACCAAGAAAAGCACTGCAAAGTTGGCCTATAAACTCACGCTATATATAGACTTTAAATTTCCTTAATTTCCGTTTATGCTTGGTCTGCGTGAACTCACAGACAATCCAGCTGGAAGGTTAATATTATCGAGTTATTATCCCAATTTTTCCTAACCTTAAGACTTCTTTCAATCGACAGATGTAGGATAATAAATGCTTTGAAATTTTCAGTCAATGGAAAAGTATAACAAACAGAAATTATAAAAACACAAGACAAAAATAGGAAGACATTCAAGATAGTGCTGCATCTCCTAATTATTATAGAAAGCTATTCCATGTGAAGTTCGTTATGGAAAGATAAAAATGTATATTGACCAATTTCCTCTCACTCCAAATGCCCCACTTACACTTAACTTATAGATACATCGAACCCGACTCCCACGTTCTCTAAAGTCTTCAAAACGAGAACAGCCTTCATGCACATTAAAGCCAGCTCCAATTTTGACCGTCACTAACCTAATTAAAAGCATTCAAGGATTTAGGACTGAGAGATCAATCATGTAAATCGATATAGAATCGTACGTCGATCATTGAACCGTTCGATGACTATTTCATAATATGATAGAGTGCAAAAGGAGCCTCCCCGAAATCTCATTCTGATAGAGCACCTCCGATATTCACTCTGATGAACCAGAAAAATCTGCCCAAGACACCCCATTAACGTATTGAGTATAATATAGGTTGACATAGATGAGCACATTTATAAGTTCAGGAGTGCACTTACCCTGCCGTCATTCGAACGACGAAGAATATGCTGTAGAAGAGTCAATCAACCAGATAGTGCCTTGGTCAGGATAGCATACCTTAAGCATCCGCGCACTTGAACCCCAGTCTCAAGTAACAATATAAATAAAAGATATAGTAGGAAGTCGCAATCAATTGTGGCAACAGCAGTATGGAAAGAAACAGAGACAGAAACACAAAGAATCGTCATATTCTTAGCAATGAAATGGGTGTTAAGATTAGTATTGTTCAATTAGAACACACTGTTTTTACTAAAATACTAGAGCAACAGACACAATCAGAAACTTCAGCCTGTCGTTCACTTTGTCCATTCCGTATTAACACTAACTAATCAAACTACAACTCTTCAAAATATCTTTAATCATCAACACACCTTGAGCACGCACGACCATTTTTGCCCAAACAATCACATCAACATCAGAATCAGGCACTATCTCCGCCAAAAAAAGGATAATTAAAACTAAAACAGTCCAAACATCCCTTACCTGTTATATTGCTGTCAAATCGTATTACTTACGACTGTCTACTCTATATTAAGTATTAATTACTCCTTTTCTCTCACTGATTGTGCTAGTTCATGAATGCGGCCAAAATAGTAGAGGTGCGATGCCAACTTATTGGAGTGTTATCGGATCTTGTTTTGTCATTTTAACTTTTGCTAGTCGTTTTCATCAATAGCAATTCAGGACAAAAACCTCCAACTCAACTCATACAACCAATATGGCCATATAACAAAGCATGATCTCAAAAATTTTCAACACAGAAAGTAATAATCCATTTTTAACAAACGTCTACAAGTAATACAATTAATCCTACATATACTTATCATACACTATAATGATTCCAAGTAGTTTCTGTACATTCAACAAAATGAAGAGGCAACTGAATTAACTATCAATCACAAATAGAAAATGTATATCTGATCTAGAACTCAAATATTTATAGTAAACCGTCCCAGAAAACGCTTCCATGCTTTTAATCCCTCCTATTAACAGTACAGTAATTATTATCAGTACTCATCATTTCTCCTATTTAAACATATCATTGGACTTACCATTATCAAATATAATTTGATTAACACCTTAATCTTCCACAATAAAAAACTTCAATATTTACGCAAATAATGTAATCTATAACATCTGAATTCCGTATAACATTTACTCAGTAAGTGTCCCAAACATTTTGGAATTATTTCGCCCCATGAAGATGCGTGTAATAAAAGTATTAAAGACAGTAAAAAAATTAAAATTCATGAACATTAAGATCAAACCTTAAAAGAATTGTAATAACGCGTATCTACTATGTAGCTAATCGGAGTTAAGTTACAATACAGTTAACTCTTTGATCAAACCCAAAAAAAAAGATAACGAACAATATGACAATTGAATTACTTAATACCAAAACTCATAATGTTATGCATTTACAATTTTAATCAGTATAAATTATTATTGTCAACTCATTACTCATAAATGATATACAAAAAACACTTCATAAAATGATTCAATATAAAATTTAAAATAAAAATCAATCCCACAAAAATTATCTGACAAAAAATAACCATACAACCCCCTCGTCACACATATCTCAAAAATTTATATGATATTTTTTCAGTATCAACAAGGCACCATACAGTAAATATTATATTATTTTTCTTTCACGCACTTTTCAACCATTTTTCACATAGTTTACGCGCCTTTGCTTTTATCTCAATTTTAACAATATTGAAACAAGATAAGACTTCCGTTATATTATATCATTAATACGCAATATATTAAAAATTACAAAATTCATTAACCTCATACAAAAAGAAGCGGTATAATACTTTTACTTTATTTCTTTCTTCGCTAATTTCTTTTTGACGTTTCAAATTTCTCTTCAAGTAACTTCTCCTACGAAAACCTACGCTAATTCTTGCTTTAGTCAATTAAACAATAAAAAATTATTTCACTAATTAGTGCTCATATGATTTATCAAACTAAACTTATTGAGGCCACTTCTATATTACTAGTATTTACTCAAATCCTTGAATTCACCTCCACAAAACCCGAGAAAGCGTGAATTCAGTAGTAAAAACAAGACAGCAATGATATTTAAATTCATGAAACTCCAAATGGAACCCTATCAGGTTTAGGAAAGATAGCGGGGAAACACAAAAAAACCCCAAGCTGGGAAAAATTTGCCCAATTTAATCTTTGTAACTTGGGTGCATTTTATATCTATACAAAATTATTTTTACAATTAGTACTTAACTTTATATTGTGAATAAACATTATTTTATTCCTTTTTCAGCCAATTTGACTGATAAATTGCAAGTTATTGCAACATTTTAATCCTGTATAATATATTAATCAAGGACAAAAATGCCAACACCACCCTAACATTAGCAAGGCACTAAAGTGCAATTTAATTCTATCATCGTACAAGCACACTTGAAACTTCACAACCAAATACCAAACAAGAATAGAAAAAAATAACCAACAATTTAAGATATATAAGACTAAATTAGGAAATATCAATATATAGGACTCAAAATTCCACCCCATAATTAATAGATTAAAATTCAATTGTATTCTCCAACAAAGCTCTCACTATACACACTTTGACGAGCTCACACACTTAAACGAAAATTAAAAATCATCCTACTACCTGCGATCGCTATCTAGGGATTACTATTATATGTTGGTTGTGATGAAAAATAAAGAAAGAAGAGAATATGCAAGGCCATAGTAAAAATAATTAAAAAAAAAGCTCACAATAATCTCCATACAACTAATCGAATCCCAAAATCGTTTTGTATAGAAAACTAAGTCGACGATATTCCTACGCTACCATAATATTAAATAAAAACATATTTCACATTGTCAACTGCATAATATATAACTGATTTTACAATCAATAAAGCAAAGACATCCGTTAAAACCCCCTTCATTAGTCAAACAAACACAATTTCATTTTTATTCCATCCGTTGACACATTTCGCAATTACATCCTAATTGTCTTATTAAGCTTTTAAAAATCATCCATATACAAATAATAGTTACTATAAAAAATGCAATATGTAAACCATTATCTATTATCATGATTAAAAATCAAAAAAAAAAATATATAGCAAATATAATATCATGGTCAAATGCAACGTGCATTCGATCGTTCGTGATTTTTGAAGTAGCTAAAAATATTGTCAATGATAAAAGCAATCACAACATTCCTTTACCATGCTCTTACCCGTTTGCAATCCATTAGCATTACTTTTCTGGATAAAAATTTACTATTTATGGCAATAATCTTTATTAGAATCGTAGTCAACAAAACTTAAATCATCCATCGATTATTTCAAGTTTCATCTACCTAATAATATTTAGTTACCTAAAGATACAGTCATATCATTTTTCCTCAAGCATAGCATATGTATTGGGGATGCAAAGTACCAGGAAATAAGAAATAAGATTGATAATTAAAATGAACTGTATAATATATAACTTAGCATTTTATTCAGAATTGAAGAGATGACCGATGTGATAGTATAAACTCGGATGTATAATTGAAAACTCCCCGATTCCAATTTTGTCTCCGTCCATTGAACGGCAGTGAACCTCATAAGCCAAAAGACAAAACCAATATATAATTTATCTAATTATTTAAGGTCTATATCCGCTTCTACTCCTAAAATACCTTTTATGATATCACTATATCATTTTCTCAATTGCTGTTACCGGCGTTATAATACCGTACATATTGATCAAAAAAAATTTGATGAAAAATTCTCTGCACTCCCAAAGTCAACAATCTAAGTAAATCTAATCTTTATAGATTATTCTATTATATATTTAAAATAAATAGTATTATTGAAATAAAATAAACATCAATAATACTGATATTTTGATAATATTTTTAATAAAAAGCTCATTCAATATTCTTATCTTGATAACATATCTTTATAATTAAATTTTTAAATTTTCGATCTAAAATATATATCAGCCTATATTAATTTATTTATTTTATAAAATGAAAAAGATGCGTTGAATTCCAAAGTAAAAATAATATAAACACAGTTATCTTTATCATTCGTTCCACATAATGTCATTTTTTATCACGGAAAGCATTTGAAAGATTTACTCCCCTTCCAATCATACCATAATCCTTGAAGGCAAAATCAAAACTATTCTTTCCCTCCCCTTCCCCCTTCCACTTTCCTTTTCTACTCATTTGAACCAAACGAACCCTTAGTGTGTATATATATATATTATCTATGTTCTATTTAGCCAATGTGTGGCTTTGTGGAGGATGTCACCAATATCCGATTGCGGATTGTATAGCCAAATAATAACTTATTTCCGTAAAAGGAAAACACTATTATTCTTTCTTGTATTATTGATTAACATCTAATTAGAGTTAAAGTGGGAAAATAAATAAATAAATAACAAAGGCAAGCTAATGCTTATAAATTGATGCTTGGATGCTCATAATTTGATGTCAACAAATCATTCCGCTGTTAGTGTTTGGATGCTTATATAAGTATTCATGTCGCTGTTATCTTTCACTTCTTCCGATCTTTCACTTTCGCTGTTCCATCACTGCACAACTCACCATACCACTCTCTCAATCTCAAACCTACATAGTTCACATGGATCCCAAAACCCTGCCAACCCATTCTCTTCCCCTCAAAGTTATTATTCTTCCCTGCTCAAGTCCATATCCCACGTTAGAAACGCTAATTCTTAACTTTCTTGGCCTGAACCCGACGTCTGCTATAATAGGAGTTGTGGACTCAGGAATTTCGCCCGAAAGCAAGAGTTTCAGAGAAGAAGGGCTGACCAACTACTCTTGCTTTCTGACCAAATTCCTAAGTCCACGACTACATCACGTCCAAAATCAGACGCTGGCCATGCACGTCTCTTTTTTTTGAGGATCGGTGCTTTTGACATGCTCATTGGGGGGATAACCTAGCGCTAAAGCCATGAATGGCATTAGTGTACGTATAAATGGGCTAGGAGGTTTTGGCATTTGTAAATGTCAAATATGGTCATGAGCATGGAAGAATAATAGCTCTAAGGGGAAGTTAAAGGCTTGGGGATCCATATGGACTATGTAGGTTTCAATTTGGGAGACTGCTATTGTGAATTGTGCATTGAAGGTGGGAGTCACAAGCAATTGCGTGTGATTTGACATGTTTTTAGTGTGTTTGGGATCCTTGTTTTTATTCTAATTAATTAATTAAAATATCTCTTGGTGTGGTTGCATAAAACGAATCATTGGGCGGCATCGCCTCCTTCTGCGCTGGGCAACAAGGCACAGGTAAGGATTGGGGGTGGGTGTCGGAGGGTTTCCGGCGGAGGTAGGGGATTAATTTTTTATTAATAATAACTTTATGATATATAACTATATGTATAATATACAAAATATTAGATCTAACTCTTTAAATCTTTTAAAATTTAACGGTTGGGATAAATTGATTAAATCATACGATTTTTGTACAATCAGAAAAGATTCAAGAATCACTAAAATTAAAAATAATATATAATAAGTAAGGTCATGGTCACTGATTACAAAATTTAATGCCGTTAGTTTCAATTAACAGAGAAGAGCATGCGAGATAGATTTAAGAAAACATGGGAGGTTTTTTGCTTGTATATTTAAATACAGGAAATGTTTTATATAATTTTGCCTAAATTAAAGTATTATTATGTGATCATTGTTATTATTTCATCACTACAAAAAAATAACTTAATAGTTAGGACAAAAAATTTAGAGTCGAGCTAATTAGTAAGTAAAGTTTTTATTGATAATTTATATTAATTAATGGATAAATACTATATTTGGCCACTTAAGTTCTCGTTTAAAATCACTTTAATCCCTCAAGTTCATTTATTAACTTTGTCATCCTCAAACTTTAACTTTTGTCTCAGTTTGGTCTATCTGACCGTTTTCCAATGAAAATGTGGCCGTATTTTGACTTTTTGGAGGGTAAAATTGGTCAATAAATTTGATTTATCACTTTAGTCTTTTAAGTCTGTAAAATTATCAAATTAATCCTTTTTTCCACAAAAAAAAAAACTTTTTTTATATTTTTTTATATATGTTGTAATTATCTTATGTGAATAATGAAAATTTAAACTCTTATGAACATAATAATAATAATAATAATAATAATAATAATAATAATAATAATAATAATAATAATAATATATACATAGCCTAAAATAAACACTCTCTTTTTTTAGTAGTAAAACAAAAAAACCAAAACTATGAATAAATTTTAGAAAACTTATAGAATATGAAAATATAATAAAAAAAACTCAAGTCAGTAATTTTTATTTGAAAAGTTAAAGATAAGTCTAAAAAAGTTAAACCTTAACAATGTTTATTAAATGTATGGATTTTCAAACAAAAAGTTGGTAGACTATGATTTTAAATTAGATTCTTTAGTGGTTTTAATAACATTGTTAATATATAAGATGGGATTATATTATATATAGAAAAAAATCTATAAAAAAACTTTAAAATGAATTTTATATATATTTCAAAAGTACTCAATGATCTAATTAAAAGTAAAGTCCACAAACTTTTTTTTTTAAATTACAGCTGTTAATATTTAACATTGTTAAGATTTAATTTTATTAGATATATCTTTAACTCCTAAGAGTAAAGATCCAACTTATATTTTTTAATTACATTATAGATTAAATAATTTTTATAAATTTATTTATAATTTTTTGATATTTTTTGTCCCTTTTGAAAATTTAAAAAAAAAAGGTGATTATTTTATTTTAAGTTAAGCAATATGTTAATATTATGTTCACAAGAGTTCAAAGTTTTCATTTTCATACAAGATAATTACATCATATCATATTAAAATATAAAAAATATGGTTTCCTTTAAAAAAAACTAATTTGATAATTTTACAAACTAAGGACTAAAGAGATAAAATCAAACTTAAATTGACCATTTACCCTCCAATCGGTCACATTTTCATCGAAAAATGTCAGAGGGACCAAAGTGAAACAAAAATTAAAGTTTAGGGATGTTAAAGTCAAGAAATGAACTTGAGCGAATGATTTAAATGAAACTTAAGGGACCAAATATAACATTTACCCTTATTTGATACAATAAAATTTACATTATAATGAATTTATCAACGAAAAGTGCTTGCTAATGAAATTAGCAATGAATTTTAGAATACATTAAATAATGTAAATTAACAACAAAATTTTGCTTGCTAATTAACTTGAGGTTGTTTTTTATATTCTCATAGCTATTGAGTTATTTTCTTGTTGTGTATGTCATATATAGCTATCAATCACACTCAGATTTTTTATTTTTTTTAACCAAACTGTAAAACTTTCATAAATTAATGAAAAACACAACAATAATAGGCGAGTTCCAGCAATTGGAAACCTAGAAAACAAAGCTAGATACAAAATCAAATCAGTCTATACCAGAGGGGTTAAATTGAGAACCCTTAAGAACCTTATAATGAACTCGCCAGCTCCATCACTCTGCAATGTTTCTGCGACAAGCTAAACTCCATGCTCTGGACCTGTTCCATAAGCCCTTTTGCTGAAAGAGAAATGTTCTCAAACAGCAGCCTATTGCGCGACCCCCACAAGAACCAACAGAGTAGGAGAGCACGAGCAAAACCTGGTCTGTCTAAATTTCGAAACATCCCGCGAAACCAGGCTTCTAGATTGGAGTGATCACAGGAGATTCAAGAACAGAGAAGATGAGAAACTCTTCTACCGAGGCGAGCAAAGTGGCAATGAGGAAAATGGAGCAAATCATCTCCCTCAAAGCCCACACCAAGGGCACATGCCCTCCAATATGCACACCCTCCAGGTGAGATTGAAAAAAAGTGGGGAGCGAATCGCGACATGCCCTCCAAGAGAACATCATGACTTTAGCAGGACATCAGCTTTCCAAATAAATCGTCGATTCTCAGTTGTAAGATGTCGAGCCCACCGTGCCAATGTGCTTCTCAAAGCCATCGTAACTCCTCCACCATCTGCCGTATAGGAAATACCCCATAATAGCCTCCATGTCTTCAAGCCAAAAACCCTGTTAACAGCACGCTTCTAGCCTAAACACGCTTTCTTAAGGATGATTGTTCGATGGGAAGTTTCCAATCTGGACCGTAGGATGAGGAAGGAGCCGTTGATTGGGGACCTTGAAATGGCGCCACAAAACAAAGAGGCGGCACAAACCCTCGTGAGCAATTAGGGCACAAATCAAATTGGGAATTTGGGGAGAAAGAAACCTGAGCTGGAGGGGGACCAGCTAGACTATGTGGGGTCAGAGCCGCCTTTGGGAACTGATGAAGAATGAGCCCAAAACAATCAGCAAAAGACTGACTTCAATCAATTAGGAAGAGGATTTTTATCAAAAATTGGAAATTTGTGTAATCCCAAGAGGGTTGCAAGCTTCTGTTTTAAACTTAGAGCATAGCTTGCTGACTGTCCACAATAGCTCCAAAGCGTAGTTGAACAACTGCAAACAGTATAACAGAAATAAGTTTATCTTAGGTGAGGTTTAACTGCATCCATGGAGAGGGCTCAACTTCAAGGATTGCAAGCGTACGACTTCATGAATATTATGAAAATTTTCGAAAAACTTTAATATTTCATAAATGCATTTTTAAATATAGAAAATCATAAAATTGCAACAAAAAATCAATAAACAGAATGGGTTGGGTGGGGGATTTAAAAAATGAGAGAGAGAGAGGGGAGAGAGAACTAACCGTTGGATAGAGAGGTGGGGAGGTGAACGACAGAGGCGAAACAGTGAACGACGGACACTGGCTGGCGTGAAGAAGCGAAGAGGCACAGAGCAGGTTGCAAGGAAAGAGACAGTGCGAGCGAGTGAGGAGAGAAAGCGGAAAAAAAAACTGAGTGTTTTGTATATACTTAAATTGGAACGGGTTTTGAATGGTCAATTTAAAAAACCGTTTCAAAGCCCATTCCTAATAAGAAAAACGACGTCGTTTCAATTGATGCATCGGTCAGATTTTCATTTAAGAACGGTCAGATATTAACAATCGTTCCTAGATGTGATTTTTCCCTCCATTTTTATAGTGCGGAAATTAATTTTTGGAGCGGTCAATTTTTAAAAAACCCGTTCGTAATAAAAATTAAGTTAGATTCTTGATTTATTTAGGAACGTTGTTATAAATTTTTTAAATCCGTTCCTAACTACGAAAAACGATGTTGTTTAATTCAAAACCGACTTGTTTTCAATGGATATTTACCTTCCAATATTTAAAAAAATCGTTCCTAATATTTAAAATTCTTTTTTCATTTAAATATAAAGAAAAAATACGTTCCCACACTAATGATCAGAGAGAAGTAAACCATAAATTAATTAAGACCATTGCAAACATATAATTTTTGACTTAATTGATACATGTTCATAAGATCAAGTATATTTGTATATATAAGATTGTTAGTCTTACATAGATGTAAGTAACACCTTATACTGTTATAATAGATCGCCTAATCAAGCCCGTTGGATATGATTAAATCAATAAAATACTACATTCGATGAAGTTGGACATTTTTGTTATACGGATGGTGAGATATCCTATATTCCAATCAACGAGGTTCAAAATTATGCAACTGTCCATCAGACCATGTGATTTTACATCAGACAAAGATATATTTCACATATGTATAGTATTTATGTATTTAAGTTTTGAATTAATCAGGCTCACAGATGTTGAGTATCATAACCGGAATCGAACAATAATTTTTATTTTTTTTAATATTTAGAACAGTTTGGAGTAATCATTTAGGAGTGTTTCATTTAAATTATACTTTGTAATTGCTAATTTAATATTTAGGGAATGGTTCGATTTTTAATCCTCTAGAAATGTCAAATATATATTCACTCTACTGTGATTTTCCTCAACTTTTTATTAGACATGAAAATCTAATTTTTGGAACAGATTTAGAATTATTACAAACCTTTTTATATGTCAATAATTTATAAACGATTCCTATATGTATCTCAATCATACTTTATTACTGAAATAATTTTCTGAACGAATAGGGATTTAAACTTTTATCTATTTTTCGTGGAATATCATAAATTTTCAGGATGCTTTATTTTACCCTCCATTCTAGGTAAATTTAATATTCTATTCCCGTTTATTTAAAGGTACGTAAATACCGACACTGTTTAACTTTTATGACGTTCCAAATAAATTACAGTAATTAATAGATACACAAAATCCATTCAAATTGGAAAATATGCAATCAGTCGTCGTAAAAACAATTCAATTAGAAATCCAACTTCAGAATTATTTTTATGTAAATACATACATATGGCACTTAAACAGTCCAACTGCACCATCATTCGGATACATCTTTACTAAATTCATTTTAGAATGAATTTCGAACCGTTTTTCCTTCAATTAAGATTAGGCAATAAAAAATGGAACATACGTCACAATCATTTCGATCGTCGGGGATTCCAAATGCCTTCCAAATATGGCACAAACTTTGAC